>PVHP010000203.1:48964-180565 GCA_004024765.1 Zapus hudsonius
AAAAATGGGTCATCTATGTAACACTGGGCCTCAGGTATGCTCATGGCAGAGCAATCTACTGCTTTCCTTAGGGGCTTCTAGGATGGGCTCAGAGACCTGGGGGTCACTTGCAAAGGATTTCATCATTACAGGGTTAGCAGAGAAAGCAGTTTCTAAATACTTCACTCTGTAGAGAAAGAATTTAAAGACAAAAAAAAAAATGTTTGAATATTTAAAAGAAACCCACAACAGTAAACAAGACCATGAGAGAAAGATGATTCTACTATAAACGAGGACCCTCGACAACAAACTAGCCCCACACTTCACTGCTCTTTGTGCAGAAGAAAAGAAGGGTCCAATGTGGGCAGAAGCAAACTCCCCTCGTTAGCTACTCTGAGCCTAGCTGGATTTGTTCACGTGGAGGAAGAAAAGGCAAAACTGTGAATCTTGGAAGCATGATTTCTTCGAGAAATTAGCATAACACAGCACATCAGAGTATTAAAATTTAAAAAGGATTTCAAACTGTCCTAGTAACATCAGCAGAGTCGCGTCATGGATTTTTTTTTTTTATTGGCTCGACACTCTAGGTGTAATTGTATCAATATTTTAATGCTTGATGCATATTGCGGGTGATACATTGTTTGCATAAATAAAAAACACCAATACTCAATGGCCAGCGAAATAATCACCTACTCTAGATCTTTATTATAACATGCATTATTTAATTACAATAATCAGAGTCCTTTTGAAGGTAAAACAAGATTAAAAAGGGTTTGTTTTATTGGATCTATATATTTGATTTAAACTTTACATGTTAGCTTTACATTAAGAATTTATAAGGCATCGGTTCAAATGGTGCCATTAAAGTTTATTTCTTTTATAATTAGTACAGTACTCTTAAAGTACTCTGACTACGAGAGATAATATTTCAGTCTTTTAATGAGCTTTTTAAGTGTAATTGATGTAACAATCATTGAATTACACATTTCTACCTGAAGAATAATGAAGGAAACATTTTAATGAGAAATTTAATCAGTATTAGCAAATGATCTACTAAACTGCCATTTGCTGACATTTAAAAGCTGAACGGCAGAAAAGTGTATTTTCGTAGATCTGTGTCAACATCCATGGCGATTACTGTTCTATTTCCCTGATTTCCCAGGTTGGCTTTCTACAACCACTAATTTATTTATAAGTTTGACAAAACTTTCTCCAGCCCACAGTTGTCAGCTTCTTCCAGAAACTGTGGGGCTTGACACTTAGAGGGATAATTTAAATAAATTAGCCCCTCTCCAGCCTTCAGCAGTTTTCAGCTAAAAGGGCTCTTTCTTGTGAGTATTCATGCTTGCATCAGCTTGATTTTGATGAATGCCCTGCGAATTCCCTGATAGCACCTCAGACGACAGATCTTAGGCCAGTGTCAAAGAGAGAGTCTCAACGCTCCTCATTTCAAGCACACATCGACGGTGCGTGTCTGAGAGAGGGAGATCTGGGGCAGAAAGGGAGCCAGCTGTGTAGTTTAGCTGTGTCACCTCTGTGCTTTACTGAGGACTTTAGGGAAGGGGCACTTCATGCCATAGGAGAAACCTTAGAATGGAGACATTGTAGTGAAATCCATAATAAGGCGTTTTGAAGCTAAAATGATCCCCAAGATGATACAAATAGGTTTGATTTACATTACTCATTGTTGATCAGACAAATTTCCAGGGAAGCTCAGCTCTGGAGTTGTGGTACTGGGCAGTTCTGTGCCCAAATCTGAATGAGGTTGGAGAGACCTAATACCTACAGGGGAATGGATGGACTAACAGAAGGCTTTGCTTCCTTTTTCCTCCACCTTCACCAGGCAGCAGTGTACCTTGTTATTTGGTGATTTCTCTAAGAGCCAGGGTGCCCAGCCTCCTTGAGTAGAGAGTGACAATCCTCCTAGCAGGGGGATTCCTCTGATATGATTAGTCAGTCTATGTGGCAGAAAGTGGCTTGGACAGAAACACACTATTATGCAGCCAAAACACAATGAGATGTTTCAAGGTTTAGGTTAGCACATATTAATAGTTATGAATATAATCTGATTTTATCATAGTCACTTCTTTTGCTTTTTTAAAAATCCCCTTCCACGGTCCCTTCCCCTTTGCACATCTTCAATAGTCCCTAGTCTACTTTCTTGTCCTTTGACCATGGATAGGCCAGATGACGACATGCATCAGTAGTGTTGTTCTCACTGTGAGAGACAGAAAATGTGTGCATGAGACTGGGAACCGTGCAGGAGAACCGTGTGATGTTTAGAAGTGACTTGGAGATATCATATAACTCAAACGCTGTAAACTTGACCCCATAATTCCATATATGAGAGAAAATATGAAGTCATCTTTTCAAGTCTGAACCTTCATTTAGAGTCGTGGTACAAGTGGGTGGGAAGGAGGAAACAGAAGATGCCACCATATGAGTCACAGGAGTTTCCTAATGTTCCCCAGTCCTTCTCAGTCCAGAGATGCCTGGCCTGGGCCAGTGATATATACATTCTATATTCTCTCTCTCTCTCTCTCTCTCTCTCTCTCTCTCTCTCTCACACACACACACACACACACACACACACACACACACACTCTCTCTCTCTCTCTCTTTCTCCCCTTTTCTTTCCTGAATTTTCATTTCAATTTTTAAAAAAATCTCATCAGAGGGCTGTGGAGATAGGTCAGTCAGTTTAAGTGTTTGTCTTGCAAGCCTGAAGTATTGAGTTTGAGCTCCGGAACCCACATTAACAAAGGAGCCAGGCATGGTGGCATTCACTAGTAATCCCTGAACTGGGCAGCAGAGATGGGCTGATCCCTCGGCCTCCCTGGTCAGCCAAGATCGCCTAATTGGTGAATTCAGGCCAGTGAGCAAACTGCCTCTAAAACATGTGGTTAGGGTTATGTATACATGTGCATGCACACCCCCCACAACACACTGTGTACGCATGCACATGTATACATAAATTCTCCTGGGAGTGAGGAAGCCTCATTCTACGGCTGATGCTGCAATGTCTTGCCAGTGTTTCGACTGACAACTCCAGTCCCTGGAAAATTCTACTGGACATGGCCACTTCCTTGGGTATTCAGCCCCCATTCTTCCTATTGCATACAAACCAAGGGATTATGATACTATTAGTATTGTGAAATGACATTAGTATTATGATATGATATTATAGAGTATGATATTAACATTGCTATATGATGTTGATTATAATATCATTAGTAACTGACCAGCAGAGGATTAATGCATCAAGGAAACCTTGATATAGAATCCTCCCAGTGAAAAGCAGGTAAGTGGTGACTTATTTAGTTTGCAGTTTGGGTGGTAGTGATATGCTATGAGATTGTCAATATTATTCACTATGGAAGATGAAATTGCCAAAACCACAAAACACATAGTTGTCACAATGTAGCAGGTCATATTTCAACATTATTCATAAGTCCCCTCAGAACCTGCAGTAGAAAGCACAATTGCAATAGGCCACAAGGAAAGATGTTGTCTTCTAATTAAATCATAAGAGTGACTTACTATTATTGCCTGTTTGTCATGTACAGAAAGAATTTTGGATGGTGTTGATGTATATGTATTTATTGACATTCTTAAAGATTTATATAACATTTGATTAGAACCAGGATATATGTTGATACAGGTAAAGAATAATTTTCCCAACTTCCCAAGTATAATTTGACTTAAATAAAGATATTGTCTTCCAGAACCCATACATCAGAGGAAAAGAAGAATATAGCATCACAGAAAACATCAATGTATATGCTAGAAATATGGAAGGTGTTTTCAGAGAAGCTGGGACATGATTAGCCATTAGAAATTTTCACAAACATATTAACATAGTGTTATTCGCCTGTGGGATTTTATACAGAGATACTCAACATTGTGCGCAAGCCACCAAATTTCTATCAACACACTTTTCTTTGCTATAGAATTATAGTGATACCTAAACTAGCTTCAGGACACGATATACAACTTTCATCAAGATAAACGAAAAAATAATTATGAATAATAACTATTATATATGTCATCAAGACAATGCAAAATAAAAATGAAGCACTTTCTAGACTGTGGAAGAAAGATTTTTGCCTCCTGAAAGCATAGCGGGCTGAACCCAGGACAATGAGCAGCTCTATTCCAACCACACAGTGGTAAGGGTAGCCATGCCAATTACATGATAGCTGAGCACACAATGTAAGTCCTTCACGAGTGCCATTAATGCAAGAAAAGAGGGGGCACATAGGAGGAAATAGGTGAAAACTGGAATAATGATTAGTTCAAACAAAAGGATTTTATGTGGACAAACAGCAATATTCTCTTATAAATAGTTGGTGTCTGTTTTCTCTAATCGTTTTGGTTTTACCCACTGCATTAGAATCCCAAAGACGCTAACTTGCCCAGTTAGCAACCCACATATAAACAAATGCTACTTTTAAAAAACGCACTTCTAAAAGGCTCCTTCTAAAGGTTGTGGGACTATGAGGTGACAACCGTGGAGAAGGTTAACAGTGGTTAACTCCAGGGCAGCGTCATGCTGTTGTTAGCAAAGGTGGTCAGTGACAGGTCCTTCCAACAGCTGGCAGGCCCTGATCCCAATTCAAGAGATGCTACTCATCGCATAAAAGCTTAGAACGAAGATCAGAGAGTACATTCATGAAGGGAGCTTCTCCTTCTATTGTTCTCATTCAAGGAAATATTTTCACAAAACAGTATGAAAATGCTTGATCACTCCCAGGTAAATATGAGCTCAATTAGGGCTGGGGAGATGGCTCAGTGGTTAAGGCACTTGCCTCCAGTGCCAAAGGCCCTGGGTTCAATTCCCCAATACCCACATATGCCAGACCCACAAGGTGGTGGCCCTGGTGCATTCTTTCTCTTTCTGCTTGAAAATGAATAAATAAAATATTTTTTAAAATATGAGCTCAATTAAATCTCTGCATCTTCTTTACTTGGGCCTCATCCCAGCTTTTAAGAACTATCTGAAGTGTACAACATATACTTCCATCACGCACACATACACCATGCATGCCCTGGTCTGAGATTTGGCAAGCCCATGTTCTGGGAGACAGCACCCCAGTGCCACCGAGCCCTTGTGTCTAGGAGCCTATAGACATCTCTAATGACATGATCAGCTGAACCTGTGCCTGTGGCTGCACTGTTTCCCTGACAGCTGAAATGTACTGTGAATCACTTCTCATTGGAAACTTTGTTACAGTACCTATCTAAAGAGAAGCATGACTTCCGTTAGAGCTCAAAATGTATTCACTGGAGAATTCAGACATATTTAACAATGTTGGAAGTAGTGGCGATCCAAGTTTCTTAACAGTATATTTCCAAGAGGAAGCAAGGTCCTCCTTCGGGAAAACTTGTGGCCCTTGGAAGAAAATTAGAGCAGAGATGAAGAAGGGAAGGTCATGGCCAACCTGTGGCACAGAGAGGCACAATTTCCAAGGAGAACTTCCGACTGGTCACCATGTGTCCACCACGGCTCTGGTAACATGCTCTCTTCTTCTTTATAGCTCTGTCCATCAATCCTGCTTTCTATGTGCTCTTCATCTATGTTGAAATGTTACTTCCTGTGAAGCCTGAGGTGGGAAAACTGCAACAGAAGAACAAGTGAATCCAGAGAGAAGACTGCTTCAGAGAAATTTACTAAGCTATCCAGGTGTAATATATCAGCAGCTGTGGGGAAAGCAATAGCCAGTATCCTCACCCTGCTCCCCTCAAAGAGCATGGAGGATCTTGGTATGGATATTGGTTGGGGTCAACTGTCAGGGAGTGGCAACAAATGCCCCCTGTATTGAAGCTCTTGTTGAATACACACATGGATGCCTTTATCAAGGGGTATGAGAAGTGCTGTTTTATTTGTATTTTTGGCTTGGTTGTATATGTGCACATAGTATACATGATCGTGCACATACATGTTCACATGCAGGTGAAAACCAGAGGTTGACATCAGGTGTCTTCCTTGGTCAGTCTCAGCTCATGTAATAAATTAGAGGCTCTCAGTTAAGCTCTTGCTGATTTAGCTGGCTAGCTTGCCCTGGGCATTTCTTTGGTTTTGCCTTTCCAGAGCTGGGATGACAGGTAGTCCACTGCATCTGTGGCTGCCAGGGATCAATAGGGACACCCACGCTCATGCTTACTCGGTGAGCATTTTATCCCCTGTGTCCTCTTGCTAGCCCCGAGAGCTGTCATCTTTACAGGTGGTATCCAGGGACATACTCATGGGATATAGCAGCAGAAGAGAGGGAAGTAGACAGGTCTTGTGTCAAGCTGGCGAGATTGCTCAGTGATTAAGGTGCATGGCTATAAATCCAAAGACATGGGTTCAATTCCCTAAATTTCCTATAAAGCCAGTTGCACAAGGTACATAGTCTAGAGTTCATTTATAGCAACTGAAGGACTTGGTACACCCATTCTCTCCCCATCTCTCTCTCAAATAAGTAAATAAATAAATAAATAAATATTTAAGGAACAAATTAAAAAAGAGAGAAATGTCTTCTATCTAAGCAGACTCGTTCAAGAAGCATGAAGCAAGCTGCTCCCTAGAAATTTCCAGAATACACACGTAAGGAAGACTGAATGATCATAAAACATACAGAAAGGCAATGAAGGAAGGAGAGAACAGGGGAGGAAGAGGAGCAGGAAAGGAGATTAAAACAGGGGAGGAAGAGAATGAATGAAAGGAGAACAGAGGAGGAAAAGAAGAGAAGAGAACAGGGAGGAAGAGGAGAGCAAAACAGGGGGAAGAAAAGAAGGAAGGAGAAGAGAACAGGGGGAAGAAGAGGAGAAGGAAGGAGAGGAAATAAGGGAGGAAGAGGAGGAAGAAGGACAGGCTAAAGGGCAGCAGGAGGAAGAGCTCTGACTATGAGCAGGGCATCATCTTTGCTGTACTAAATGAACAAGGACATTATATCCTAAATAGAATTCTACACCTAGAGAAAATATCTTTCCAAAAGGAAGGTGAAATGAAGGTGTGCCCCCCCCCCACCACAAGGTGTGCAAAAGCTGAAAACCTCCTGAGCAGCTGGTCTTCATAAGAAATTCTCAAGATAGCTCTTCTGGAGGAGAGAAAATGAACCAGAACTGACTCCAAAGGAATCATGTCTAATAGGACTGAGTGCTGGGCTTGGCAATGAGTATTTAAGAGCTTGTTTTTATAATGTAAATGTAATTAAAGGGTAACTGTTGTTTCAGCAAAAGTATCAGCACCTTGATTTTGGTTTATACAACAATTACAGAAGAAGGCTTGAGTAAGGTAGCAGAAACATGACAAATTTTCTTGAAAGTCACTTGTTAAAGCTGTGTTCAGTCAACCTTAAAGCAGCTGCTAAAAAGAGTTACAGCCTCTAAACCCATAAAGGGGTTGTTTTTATTTTTAATGGTTTCAAAGTGGTAGCACAAAATGCATTCCTAAAACTCAGGCAGTTTAGGTAAGAAAATTGAAAGTTTGAGACCAGCCTGGGCTACAAAGTGGAATGCTGTCTTAAGATATTTGTAATAGGGTTTTAGTTCAGTGCTAAAACACTTGCCTAGCCTGGGTAAGACGCTATATGACACACATACACACAAAAATGTGAGCTAAAAATGTAAGCATAAAATACTGATCCACAAGAAATCCAAAAGAAAACCAAAGGTAACAAAACATATATATGGGACCAACAAAAAAAAAATGGGAAGCTGATGATTAAATATTTTCAACAACTATGTTAAATAAAACAGTTTAAGCATTTTAATTAAAAGGCAAAGGTTTCCATGCTTGATTTTAAAAGATGGCCATTTATTCATGCCATTTATGGGAAACACATGATACATTTTATAAGTAAAAGGTGGGAAAATATTTCACATTCTAAACCAAGCACATTGGCACACACCTGTAATCCCAGCACTGGACAGATTAAACAAGAGGATTGCAATTTGAAGCAAATACATATGAATCTATATACCTGGGCGACATGGTATATCATTCTAATTCTAAGCAAAAGAAAACTAGGGTAACTATCCTGCTATCCAAGCAGACAAGCAAAAGCAAAGAATATTAGCAGGTGCGAAGTCATATTACAATGACATGGACAGTAAAAATACTCTCACCATTTATGTCCCTAATGAAATAACTTCAAAATTCATGAAGGAAAAATATGGTTTCTTCAGGAGGGAGAGAGAAGAACTAAAGAGAGAAGGGAGGGAAGGAAAAATGTAGGGAAGGAGAGAGGAGAGGGAGAAGGAAAGAGATAATGAGAACAGAAGAGGATGGAGGAGAGGAATTCTGAAAACATAGGAATGGACATCTTTTCAAATGCATACAGAATACCAAGATGATCAAGATGACAAAAATAGGTCTTCATAAATTTAAAAAGAAAATCAAGCCCGTCTTTAAAAAATGTTTCCCACAAAGGAGGGAAACCTGGCTACCTCCTGTGCTATTCATGACCCTCTACCCCATGGATTGATCCAGTACGTTCACCAAGGAGGGCCCCCAGTGGGTTGAGGACAAGGAGGCAATGGGGGTACCGTCATAAGCTTTGCTCATATAATGTATCTAATTAAGGATAATAAAGATATCAACAATAAGAAAGAAAATCACGATAGATAAAATAGAGAAAAATTAACAAATGAATTGTATCTGTAAAAAATGTTTCCTAAGTTTAAGAAAGTTAAGTAAAAACGTCAAAACAATGTAATTTATGAAAATTAACAAATATTTGGAAATTTTTATGGATTTGTTAAAAAACAACAACCATCGATTAAAGAAGAAAATAAAAGTCTCTGGGGTTCCAATTCTGCCCCTGCAGCTGAGCTGCTCATAGCCCGGGGAACAATCCATCCAGAGTAGGCAGCTCTCCTTGGCAGCCATTCCAATAGTCATGGCATCTCCATAATCCTGGGGTCTCCATGGCAACTCACAGTTCATCCTCAAGGCTCTATTGGGCTTTCCTGCAGGACTCCCAACAACCCTGCCTCACATTGCCCAGAGGCCTTTTCCAAAAACAAACCATATTGCACCTCCAGTATGCAGTATGTATCTGCTCTTCCCTGCATTTGTCATAATACTATAATACCAGGTAATTTGTTTATCCAGAAGGAATAAAATCTGACTTTGAAGAGCAGAAAACTCCTTCAGCATTTAGACCTCTTATTTTCTCTTTTGAAAAAAAATTGTATTTTAATATTTTAAAAACTTTTTATTGATAGTTTCCATAATTATAGACTATAGTCCATTATAATTCCCTCCCCACTCTCCCTCATATGCACTCCCTCTCAATTAGTCTCTTTTGTTTCAGTGTCATCATCTTTTCCTCCCATTATGTGTAGGTATTATCAGGCGCTGCAAAGTCATGAATATCAAGGCCATTTTGTGTCTGGACGTTTGCGTTGTAAGCAGTCCTCCCCTTCTTTTGGCTCTTACAATCTTTCCACCACTTCTTCCACAATAGACCCTGAGCCTCAAGAAGTGTGGTAGAGATGTCCCAGTGCTGAACACTCCACTATCATTTCTTCTCAGCACTATGGTGTCTTTTGAGTTATCCCAGTGGTCACCACCATCTGAAAAAGAGAAGCTTCTCTAGACATGAGTGAGAGTAGCATTATTATATGAGTATGAACACAAAAAGGGCTTATAAGGCAGTTTGTTTGATACACACACACACACACACACAGAGAGAGAGAGAGAGAGAGAGAGAGAGAGAGAGAGAGCAGGCATTGCTCCCCTAGGATTCATGACCTCCCCTGCCATAGGCTTTTGACTTCAGTACCAGGCATGCTTTTCTCCCATGCAGTGGGCCTCTAATTAGAGAGCAATTGGTTTCCCCCATAAGAGATGTGCCACCATTGAATCAGTTGGTACATTTGGCCTTGCTGGCCAGTCTTAAGGCTTATAAGGTAAACCTCCTACTTTCAAAAGAGTCAGCATTCTTTCTCCTGTCCCAGTGCAGAATAGCTGCCCAATCTCTCAAACAATAATAGCAGTCTCCAGCCCCATACTTTCATTTTCTTCTGGGCCATGTCCTTCTGCTCACAGCAGTCCATTTCTACACAACACAACCCTGCTCAAGTTCTCAGGGCATGGGGAAATGGAGTAAACCTCACACAAACTGCTTCTCACCCAGTCTAGACAGTTCTTTCTTCCCTTGATAAGCCAAGCCTTCATAGTCCACGGTACTTTCTGCACCTAGGTCTCACAACTCTGACCAGAATATTCCATCAAGCTAGGCCAAGGTTTCAAATTCTTTCACATTTCTCCGGCAAATCATTTCCAGAAGATCAAAAGCCACACAGTCAGATTTCTAGCAGTAACAACCTCATTTCTGGTACCAAATTCCTGTTATAGTTACCTTCATGTTGCTGAAAAAATAATTTCAACCTAAATCAGGTTTATGGGAGAAAAGGATTGTTTCAGGTTACAGTCTTGAAGGGAGAAAGTTCCATGATGGTGAGGAAAAGATGGTAGAACAGAGGATGGGCTTTACCTCTGCCATAACAGGTGGAAAACAGAAGCAGGAAAGTGAGCCAACTAACACTGGCAAGATAGAGCTAATGAACTGCAAGGCCCATCGCCAGCACCACACTTTCTGAAGCAAGGCCCCACCTTTCAAATTGCTATCAGCCGAAAACCAAGCATTCAAAACACATGAGTTCTTGGCAGGGGATCATGGATAGCCTAGTAGTCAGCCCGGTTCTCCTGGCCCTAGTATGATATTACTCAGGGGTGTTGTGCCTCTGGATATTCTCCCCCACCACAATCTTTCCGCTCCCTCTTCTGCTCAGTTCCCTGAGTCGTGGTGGATGAGTATTAAGGCTGCTTTAATGTTGAGAACATAGGGGTCTTTGTGTTGACTGATCCAGATGGCCTACGGAGGAGGATTTCCAGCCGAGTGGGCAAGGGGAAGAGGGGTATTGGGGAACTGGGGATAAAAATTCATCGTTTGCTCATGAAATAATGTAACTCATTATGGACAGTTAAAAAAAAGAACACACATGAGTTAATGTGGGACACCTAATTCCAACCACCATAAAGTAGAAACATAAAATTAAAAAAATCCACCATATTGAATTGACTGGTAATTCACAAGAGGTAAAAAATATTATGAACTGCCAAAATGTTATAAACTGCCACAGAGAGACATTCTCAAGAAGAAGGAATATATAGATGAAAAAGCTCTCTTTTTTCTTAGAATATTTTTTTTCTGCCCTAAAAAGCAAAACTTTGGGATGCTGGGTACAACCTATGATTTCTAGGACCATATTCTAGAAGGCTATGATTTAAAAGTCTGCCCCAATATCCCTGTATTATTAAATCCTAACCACCAGTGCAACAGTAGAATAGGTGCGGCCCTAGGAAGCGATTAGGTCACAAGAGTTTCTACCTCATAAAGGAAATTAAGACATTAAAAAAGAAGAAGAAAGAAAGCATCACGTGACATTTAACTGGATTTTCACTTATCCAGGGTCTTCATTGGTCAGTTTCATCCTGTCTAGAGAATTCAGCAACAGATTTCCCCAGAGGAAGCAGAGAGCAGTCCTCATCTAAGGTGACCTTCACTGCACATGATGGTTTATTCTCAGCCTCTAGAACTGTGGGAAAAAATCTTATTTTTTTTGGTAAATTATTCCGATTTGGGCTTTTTGTTACAGCAGCAAAAAATGTACTAAGCCATCATCTTTTGTCTTACACAGAGATTCCTATGAGAATATATCCTTATTATACTACACACCAAGTGTCTATTTAAGACTTAAAGCATCTTCACAATTTGCTAGGGGCTTTAAACATATTTATCTTTAAAAAGTATCACTATCAAAAACATGTGTAATAAGAAAAATGAAGGGGTATAATAATGGCGAGATACCTAGAAACACGGGTAATTTTAAAAGGCAAAACCTCAGGTATTACACAGTTCTGCCAATTCACAGCAATGCCCATGACGTCCAACCCAAACCAGGATCAGGACGTGGTTGGGAGTGCAGAGGAGGCAGTAGGAACTGTCCATCTTAGTATAGGTCCTTGATTCATTTTCTTCTGTTATGGGATGATAATAACCAATAATAAGGCCTTGCAAGTACCTATGGTGGCATATGTGTTGTAAGGCTGGCATCTACAAAGGTGAGTAATAAAAGTGAAGCAAACGTGCCAAAATATATCAAAAGTGATGAAAATGACGTGTTTCCATTGTTAAGCAATGTAGTAAAACTCTCATCTGGTGAATTCCAATTCTGCATTTCCTTGATCTATCTATCTATCTATCTATCTATCTATCTATCTATCTATCTATTGTTTGTACTTTAATTATAATGAAAATTTTGCAATAAAAATGTGTCTCTCTCATTCCATGATCTCGCTCAGTTACTAAGCAGGCTTCTACTATGCAAGCTGTATCTTCTCTTTCTTACCATTTAATCTCTTCATAGTCTACAGATGTCAAGAGGTTCAGATTAAGCTTGTTAAAGATCTGCTTCACTCGAACTCACTGATGATTATTTATTTAGCAGTTTTATGTAACCCTGTCATTGATAAGCACTCTATTAATTTGCCGAGGGACAAATCAACACTAGTTATTTTTCTACTGGCTATTAGACTCGGCGCTGCTGTTTGCTACAAACCACTTGCCAGTTAATTATAAATTATGGGTCCTCTTTGCCTATATTAATTGATATCTCCTCTGCTATTGTAATACTCGACAAATAAATTGAAGGCAAGATTTATTAAGCAGTGCATGTCTTCTGTCTCTTGATTAGTATTCTTTACTTTTTTAACATTTATACTTGTTTATACAGATTTGACAGAGCAATGCATTAGAGAAATGATCTTTACGGTGTTGTGTGTGTGTGTGTGTGTGTGTGTGAGTCTGTGTGTTTAAAAAAAGCAGAAAGAGAAATAGATTTAATAGACTCACAATTCATTGTAAGCTGTTCCTAAAATGTCTTCAACTTTGTGCTAAGAGCTGGTGATGACAGACTCCTAATTATGTAAAAGCTAACATTCAGATGGTTTTAGTCCATGTATTCTATTGCTAGAAAATAAACCAATATGATGTATATGTAACTTCAAATCTCTTTGCATGCAATGTACATGCAATTATATATCTGCATCTGCTACATGAGATTTTATATAAAGAACCTTTTATCTTTTACTTTTTGATATTGCTTAAATTGAGATTTATTAAGTTGTTTATTGGTAGGTGTACTACACAGTGACAAAAATCAACTCTAACCCTTTTATGTTTTAGAAGCAAAAATTGAACATGTGCTAGACACAGGATATGCACCTTTCCATCTGAATCCACAAAGGAACTGGAGTCAGAATATAGGCCAGATTGGAAGAAAACACATGTTACAAAAGAATGTCTTATGTCATTTGGTCCCTGGACAGTATCAAACATTGAAAAATTACAAATTTAATGGGAAAGTTTACCTCAGAGGGTCATTGTACTATATTCCAATTTCAAAGAGCTTTAGGTCCTAACTATCTGCCAGAGATCTGGGTCTCTGAAATCCTAATTTTGTAGATAATTTCTCCACTTAATAGACGATTTTGACCCAAGTTGCTTGTGTGGTATCTTAGAATCCTAATATTTCCTCATGCTACATAAATCCATCCAATGGACCCTGAACCTTTGGGTGTAGGTGGGTAGTTTGCCTGTTAGCTCTTAATGGAAAGGGGAGATATATTGGCCAAGCAGATCTCTTCCTGAATCACCTCACACATAATTGCATCTCTTCTCCAACATACCCATGTTTGAAGAGTTAAAGACTTTCCAGTTAGAGTTTATATGAATGTCTTTTGAGCATAATTAGCTAGTTCATTCAGAAAACATGAGATTTGCTAATAAACTCTGGGCTTGAGCCACTTCTAAGTGAAGAGATTTGAAAAGTCATCTTCTCCAGTGTATTGTATAACTTTTTGTTGGCTGTTTCTGGGTACACCTGCAAATGAATATCATGAGTGAGCACTGCCTGCTAGCTTTGGCTCATTTGATTACTCAGAAAACTTGTTATTAATCATCACTCATGAATTTGCTGTTTATCCACCATTCTCCAGGATACCCTTCCTACCACTTCTCACATCACTTCCCCAAAATCTCTCTGATCCCTGTATCAATCTCGATGAGAAAGAAGTAGGATTTTAGTTATTAGTTACAGCTTGATTAGCAATTCTTTGAAGTTGCCAAAAAATTTCTCAGATAAATTATTTATGATCATCTACATTTCGGATATTCACATCATTGCTGAACTCAATTACAGACAATCCATTGTTAAACTGCTTGGTACTTTTGTTAAATGTCAGAAACTGCTTTATATCAATGCAGTGGTTTCAACTTGGGACAACCCAGGGGACGTTTAGTAGCCTGGTAACTTCATCACAAATGGACTAGGGAAAGGGATTATTACTGACCTCTAGTGAGTAGAGAGCAGATGTGCTGTGTCCTTCAAGACACAAGACAGCCTCCAGAGATCTGGCCAGAAGTTCTGGCTCCCAGAGGTTAAAGAGGCTGAGGCAGAAGACACTAATAAATCCCCTCAAAATTGAACCAGCTCTCTTACCTGGTGGGCACAGGGAGTAGAGTGAAATCTTGGGAGGAGTAAGGTTAGGAAGGCTTCTTGTTCTAGTGGCGAATGGCCCAAGGTATCAAGTGTGTTGTGGATATGGAGGCTGACTGAAGTGCTGGGTCCTGAGAGATTACGAATATGCACACTCAGGCATTGAGCTGAAGCTCACTGATACATTGTCACCAATGCATTCAAAGGCCCAGTTCAGAAGGCTTGAATTGGGAGGTCTTAGTTGGTTAGTGGTGTAGACAAAGGAAGACTATTTGGTCACTAGAGTCAACAAAAGGCCATGAGATGGATTTTACTGTTCTGGGAAAGTAACACTTACTAAACTGTGATATGGGTCTTCTAATTTTATTTTCTTTTAAAATATATTTAATCATTCATTTGACAGAGAAAGGCAGACATAAAGAAAGAGCATATAAGTATGGGTATACCAGGGTCTCCAAAATTCCAGACACATGTTTTACTTTGTGCATCTGGCTTTAAGTAGGGACAGAAAAATTAAACCTGACCATCAGGCTTTGCAAGCAATTGCCTTTAAACCACTGAGCCATCTCTTCAGCCCTGGGTCCCCTAATTTAAAATCTCTTTACCAGCATCAGGGGGCTGAAAAGAGCCATGTAATATAATAGTTGTTATTAAACTTCTATCACTTCATTGCTGCAGTATTTTAGCATGAATTTATGAATACTGACCTACATGTGATATTTGTGAAATTGCATGTTCAATATCAAACATAATTTCTCATTTAAAAATAAACATATGTTCTAATACTAACCACATTCTCGCTGTACACACCTCATTTTGCAGACTGCTAAGAGATGTAAATGTAATTCTTGATGAAATTGTACATTCACTTCGAGTGGTCATTTGCCTCTGTATTTCTAGTGCACAGTACAAAGTGGGAATTTAATACCTGTTTGAATTAATGACTAATACTGATGACCCAGCAGAAAAGCATACAGTACATGCATATATCCAGATGTGACAAAGTGGAATTCTAATGCAGGGCTGGTTGGCAGAAGAAATTTGCATTTGTCATGGACCTTCCAAAAGTCAACGCTAAAATTTGGTGAAGGATGGCGTACATTTTCCTTCTTAATCTTTTTCATTTTGAAATGATCCTTCAGTTATGACCACACTTCCTCTCATTTAAGGTTGACTAATTAATTGGGTGTTATGAGACCTGATTATGCTGATTCCATATACATGTAAATTTGGTTTTGGGCTGACTAGTTCTAGATTCCTTCAGAATAGAGAGGAAACAAGTCAACATCATCTTATTAGGAACCACATGGATCCCTCTACCTCCAGTATGAGTTCACCTTTAATTTAGATAAATAGCATTTTTTCCTCTTTCACTAATCACATTCAAATCAGTGTGTACCTAAGTTACCAGTGATTTGTGGGCCACCTTCTTGGCACTCACATTTTGAGCTCACTGGCCTGCCCTGTGTGGCTCTGCTCTGTTCTGCTTGTTGGAGTTTGTAAGCAAGAAGACCATGTTGGAAGATGGGCATACTTCAGATGAACAGGGGGTTTTCTTATAATAAAATAGCCCTCACCACCCCACCTCTGAGGCAGAATCATTGTAGGGACTTCTTCACTGATTTCACTCTCCTGTGTTACTGCATAAGTAATTGTGTAATTACTCTATGAGTATGAATGGGAACTTGAGTAACAAATAACACGTCTACTGTTAACTGAAAATAAGTTACTCATGGAGGTTGTGGCGGGGCCAAGGTCATATTCCCTCTCTCCTTTGCCTCCCTTGCCCTCTTGTGATGGTCACTAAGCATTTCCTGTGGTCATTCCCTTGAAAACCATAGATTCTGTCATTGCTAGAGACAACTCCTTCCTTAAGGTAGGTGAAATCACAATCATGGTCAGTCAATGGGTGTTCAAACAAACTCTTCCATCCTGTACTTTTTTTACTAAAACTTGACTATGTTAGAATTGTCCAATTGCATTGCCAAAAATCAGCTCAGCAAGATCAGCTTATTTATTAAATAAACATTAATATGAATCAAATTTCTAACCTTAACATCCTCTATGCAATAACCTCACAAGAGGAAATATCATCATTTCAATATGTTGGTACCAAAACCAAGGAATAAGAGATTAAATAAGGACACGATGGAGCAGGTATAATAAAGAGAAGACTCTGCATTTATTTTGAGGTAAATATAATACAAAATTCATTATTACATGAAAACCAGTCCACTTTTAAAACCATTGTGCATCTGATGGGGCTTTAGCGTTTGATTGCAGAATTCTCTGAAAGGGGTTGTTTGGGAAGTAATTAACATGACAAACACGGGAAAGACACAAGTTTAGCAAAAAGCTCACTTTGAGTGGATAAATTTCTTTTTTCTAAATGAGAAGGCTGGATGAAAAGCACATAAAATAACTGCTGACTGAGTGGAGCTCTTGAGCTAAGGACTTGTGCTGTGAAAATGCTACTCTGTCGAGCAAACACTGTCAAACAGAAACCTTGAAAGAGGAACATTTATTTTTCTCCTTTTGTTAAAAAAATACGTGTGTGTGTGCATGTGCACACACACACACACACACACACACACACACACACACACACACACACACACACCTGCAGTCCTGTCCTCATGAATTCCCTGATAATGCTCAAAGTCACAGGTGGTAAGAGAGAAGTCTCTAGAAGCAGCACAGCTTCCATTTCTCCAGTGAGGTCTTCTTCCAGGCAGTTGAGAATCAATCCGAAGCTGAGTTGATGCCTGGGCACCAGGAATGCAGGCACTTCTGGGTGCCGAGATGACCTATTTCCTCCCTATTCACCATCCGTCAATCCCAATGCCTGTGTGGTAGACACCACAAAGTCAAACAGAACATTGGACTATCTACCAATTTCTTCATTCTCTGATCATAGTCTGATCACAGCTAAGACAAAGCAATCAAACACAGGGGCTGTTAACATGATTTGGAAGGAAGTGTCCATTCCAAAGCCTTCAAAGGTACTACAATTTAATGATAGAGACCTTGAGTTATGCAAAAAAAAATAGAATATTCTTCAAGTGGCAACTCTGAAACCTACTGCACAGAGATTTTGTTTTGAGGGAATGTGGTCGGCGTACACTTCTGTATTCATATGGGTGCACATGAGCACATGGATCCTATGAACATGGACGCTTGTGCCTGTGGGGGTCAGAGATGGATATTGGGGATATTCCACCATCACTCTCTACCTTATTTATTGAGACAGGGTCTTTGACTGAGCCAGGAACTCACCAATTTGGCTAGACTAGCTAGTCAGCAAGCCCAGGGAATCCTCCTGTCTCTGACTTCCAAATTGTAGGATTGCAGGCATGTGCCCCCAGGCCTGGCTTTTACATGGGTGTTAGAGGTCCAGGTTCAGGACCCCATCCTTGCTCAGCAAGTGTTCTGCCAACTGAGCCATCTCCCAGGCCTCCATATTAGTTATTTGTACCTTTTAGAGCGACAGTTTTCTCATAAAATAAATGTAGTTCTTTTGTTGGTTTTGTTGCTGCTGCTGTTGGTTTGTTGGTTTTAATTTTGAGAAAGGGTCCTACTATGTAACCAAGGCTGCCCCCCTCCAACTTACCATCTTCCAGTCTCAGCCTCCCAAGTCCTGAGATGATAGCCATACACAGAGTTCTATCTCATGGCGTTTGGCAGGATTGAGAAAACACATTATGTAGTCAATAGTAAGTCCCCACAATGATGCCAGCTTTCTTTTTAAGATCATCTAGAAGCAATTGCCAAGATAGGACTCAATGTACAGAAAAGTACATGCTTGTGAAAGAAGATGAGGGGAAAGGCAGAGACAGCATTTAGCTCATGATGCAAGCATGCCCAGGAGGGGACAGAAGGAGGGAAGATTGACCCAAAGAAGATCTGTTTAATTTTGCTTGGTTGTTTTGATTTGTTTTGTGTTGTTCGAGGCAGGTTCCCACCATGTAAATAGTCTGAAGTTCACAATCTTCTTGGCTCAGCATTCCTCTCTCCATGTCTCCCTGAATACTGAAAATTACAGGCATGGGCTCACTTGGAAGAATCTTTTTTTATTTCTTTAAAAATGTTTATTCATTAAGTTTTTATATAAGTATATTTTAATATTGAGCATATTTCCCTCCATACCTCTACCCTCTTCCTCTCCCACCTCCCATTAACCCTTTCTGTCCCTCTACACAGGTTTACTTCTACTTTCATATCACAGATACACACTTGATTTTCTACATATATGAACCCCAAATGAGAGAACACATGGTCTGTGTTTCTCTGAGGCTGACTTAATATGATTATATTCAAAGTCTTCTATGCATACATTTCACAGTGCAGCCAGCCCATTGTGTATTCCTGGAGCTAAATCCACCAAACAGAGGATCCTGAATGTCTAGAAACAAGCCTACCTCCTTACCTATGTCCAGCCCAACCAAAGACTGGGAGCAGCCTGAGGGAAGCTCAGCTATGACCTGGGATGGGACTGTAGTACAGCCACGCAGACCTTCACTCACTCTTCTTCCTTCAGGCAGAGGCATATTCTTATGGCTGCCCCAAGTATTACTCAATGCCATCTTTCATAATGTAATGTGACATTTTTTTTCTGAAAAGGGAAAAGGGAGAAATAAGAAGAGAACGAGAGTAGCATATGCAGAGTAGTAATAAAAACTCGGGGCATTTTTTAGAGTATATAATTGTTTGAAAATGGAAATGATGGCACATGGCCACAAATGAAAGTTATTGAAAATTCTTAGATGTTCTTGTTTTGCTTTTATTGAAATAACTTTTTTGTGGGGGGGGGGGGTTACAGAGCAGAGTTCGAGGTAGGGTTTCACTCTATCCCAGTCTGACCTGGAATTCATTCTGTAGTCTCAAGGTAGCCTTAAACTCACAGTAATCCTCCTACCTCTGCCTCCCATGTGCTGGGATTAAAGGTGTGCGCCACCATACCTGGCTGAAATAAACAACAGCTTGCATTCGTTTATCATTGCCTTAGTAGAATTCCTGACAGGGCAATTTATGGAAGGACAAGCTTAATTTGGCTCGCAGTTTCAGAAGGTCCAGTCCATCACAGTAAAGAAGGATTAGTGGTTGAGCCAGCTCTGTCCCTAGTGGGAGTGTATGGCCCCTGCTTCTTACCCTGTTACATGGCTTGCCAAGAGACAGAGAATGGGACTGTAACGTGAAGGGATATAAACTTACAGGTCATCAGGAACCTATTTTTTGGTTGTTATTGGGTGGATGGGGGAGGTGAGAAGTAGTCATTTTTTGTATTTGAGACAGGGTCTCATTCTTATAGCTCATGCTGGTGTCAAATTCAGTGACCCTCGTTTCTCAGTCTCCTGAAGGCTAGAAGTATATACAAGAGCCACCATGATCATGTCCTAATGGTTCTCTAACCTCCCAGAACAGGGCCCCAAATGGGGCACCAAGTACACACAGGACTGGGAGTGACATTTCATATGCTAACCATAACCCAACTCTTAATCAATCCTTTCAGATTTAGTATTGATTTTCACCAACAGTCTATCAGATCCTAGATGTCTCTAAAATGCACTGTTTTTATTTCCTTTCTCTATTTTCTCCATTTTCCATGATTATGTGATTCTTACCTTATTCTAGTCTTGTATCACTGTGAGAATCTGAAGGATCCCATTTGAATTCTCCCTAAAATGCCCAGAGACCTATGTAGAGAAAGGGGTACAATTAGTTCCATCAGGTACTTACCAGTATTTCAACATGTTCTTAAAATTATAAAGCTGCCTACCCACAGGATTTTAAACTGTAATATAATTCTTGGGCTACATATATCTGTGAATGAAGGGCATGAAATTGTTATTGCTATGAAATTGTCTTACTTTTGCAGCTCAAGCTTTCAGGTTACCTTAAGGCACTAGTAACCAAGGTATACTGAATAGGGACCCCCTAAGTGGATGCATATTTAAATACGGGTGTAGTGGGATGAGAAATGCCCATTTTTACATGTGTATGTGGTATGCATGGGTGTGTGTATGTGTCATATGTGTGGGTGCATATGAGTATGCTGGTACATGTGCACATGTGTGTATAGGCATGTGGAGACACCTGATTCTTTAAGACATGGTCTCTCAGGGCACCCTTGAAGTCCACCAATTTGGTTAGAAAGCTAGCCAGTGAGTGCTAGGGCTTCCCTGACTCTACATCCCCAGCAGGGGACTTCTCGCATTCTCTACCCCGGCTGGTATTTTCACATAGGAATGGGGGGATCCAATATCAGGCCCCCCTGCTTGCCTTTTCCCCAGGTTCTGATTTAATCTGATTCTTTCTCTTCTCCATACAATGTATCTAAATTTCAGATAGAGATATTCATATTCGAGTAAATTTCATTAAGTCTTAAGATCTTTACTTTTAAACCTAATATTATGTTACAATTATGGGTCTAACTCAGTAAATGCTTATTACCTCACATTTATTTGGCTTCCTCGTCCTCAACTGACATTGATATTTTTGCCTTTCTTTTTTCTTTTAGGATATAAACATGCGCTGTCATTTGCTTGTTGCTATTTCTCAAACTTTCCGACACAGACAAGAGAGGGAAAGGGCACGGTGTTCCTGGAAACTTGATCACCATGCTGAATGAACTCTCAGGAAGAAGATGTGTGACAGACAAGATTCAAACCACACCTGGTGAAAGGCCATGCTCTACCTGTGGGCACAGAGTTGCAGGAAACCCACTATTTTCCCTAGCAGCCAGTGGCTCTGACTAGTCATGGTCGTCTCTGGAGCGTCCACCCAGCCCTACAGCCCCAGCTCTCTCCCTATTTTCTTTCTTTTGGAGGTTAGAGCCACCACTTCAACCTGGTGTTTTTTTCATGAGTTTAAAGAACATGGTAAGTGACAGAGGTCTGGAAGACTATATTTCTTCCAAAGCTGCTGACCAATTAGTTGCTTGCTACTGACTGTCATTTCAGCACTATGAGTGCTGTGTCCCAGCAGCTTGGTGATGGACACACTGTTTATTTTCCACTTTACAGTTTTTGCCAACACTCTGAATCCCACACCACCGCCTTTAATGCTGCTTTTCTGGATAGCTTGTGACAGGGGGAAAGATAAAAGGTATGTGTGACTGCAAATAGGCAACCCTTAGCCAACGGAGCTTGGGTGCAAGGCAAAAGGAACGGCTCTTTCACCACCTCACCTGCTATTTTCATGCTTCTAAATGAAACTGTGGAAAACAAGGAGTCCATGAGGTTAACGCACAGACATAAGGACTGTGGTAAAGACCTTGTGAGGGTCATTAAGCGCTGACAAGATGCAGGTCGGATACATTCACTGCTGCTTCTGTGATTGTCTTCATCTGGGATCAAGTTCCTCTCTCCCCCACCCAACTTTTATGATTCGTCATATTTATTTTTTGTTTCCTCAAGCTACATCTTTTATTAGTTGCACACTCACTGCGGAAATTTAATTTCTGCAAGAGAACAACAAAGCAGTTGATTATTATTATTGAGAATCTGGTACAACATCGAGTGAAATAAAATCTATAAGGCATTAAAATGACAGATTAGGCAAGAGCTGTATTCATTTACAAGTGTTAGAACATCATGTTAATGTCTCGCATGCACCACATAAAATGAGTATCAACTTCTGCATGCTGCCTTACGAAACCGCAAAGCTCCCAGGAACAGCAGCCAGAGCCTCCTTTAAGAAGGTGATGTCCTTTCTAAGTTTGCTCATAGGTTCATCCTTGACAAACGTAAATAAAGACACTCTTCACCTGCACAGCCTGCAGGTCTCACCCTTTGGCCATTCTAAGCTAAACACTGCTGATCCCAGTAAGATCTGATGCACTCATATCACCTCATCGTTTTAATTTTGTATATATAGTTTATATATATTTAGTTTTTTTTTGAGGTAGGGTCTCCCTCTAGCCCAGGCTGACCTGGAATACATTATGTAATCTCTGGCTGGCCTTGAACTCACAGTGATCCTCCTATCTCGGCCTCCAAAGAGCTGGGATAAGAGGTGTGCACCACCATGCTCAGCTTTTCATTGCTTTTTAATGTGGAGTAACACTTTACTGATTAGGCAACCAGAACTCTTTTCATCCCACACTACAAACCAAAAGATAATGGAAAAGGCACTCTGGAACCAGCAAGTTAGGTTTATTATTCTTCATCTCAAAGACAACGTCCGATTCCAAGAGCTCCTTTCTTTGAATCAGAGATGACGAATATTGACAAGCTTGACTTCTTGGTTCTCCTATGGTTGGTGATTAAATGGTGAGGATTTTGAAGTGACCCTATTAAACAGCTTTCTGGAACACAGAAGATAACCCAGGGAATACACAAGAAGATCGATCAACTCTCATAAGTTAGATATCAGCACCATTTGCATGCTACATCTATCTTGTGGGTTGTGTCCATGAGAGACAGTAACATTTATGTATCACACACAACTCCTAGAGAACACATGAGATTTCCATTCATGTTCTATTCAAGAAAGCATACTGCTATATTAGTCCATGGGCAAGGAAGCCAGACTTCCTAATTGATTCAGAATAATTAAAATAAGGCAAGGCTTATTTGGTTGTCAATAGCATCCTTCATGGCACAGATTGGTTGTGGAGGTGAGAAGGGGCTGACAGGGAGAAAACACAACATGGTTGGGACTAGAGAACCACCTTGCAGGTCTAGCTGAATGATCTCAGGCAATTCCCTTTCACCTTGAAGGACCATAAAGTTCTGGAAAGAAAGAACTGTGCAAGAGTTCCTACCTCAGACTCATCACAGGGTATTGTGAAAGCTAAACTAGTTATTCTAATCATATGCTGGAGGGAAAGTTAAGGAAAGCTGAGGTGAAATTCACATTCAATAAGAAACCATCATTTCCTACTGTCTACCCTTACAAGCCCGTGACTTGCAAAACTTCAACAGTCTCTCCTTGTGAAGAAAATAATGACAATGTGTATTCCTTGAACCCATACAGAAGAGATCGTGGAATTAATGATGCAGCAAAGGCTGAACTGACAAAGAGTCATTCAATCATAGGCTTTAAAGCCTGACAATTATGTGAAAAATATGAAAAAACATCAGTAGAGAAGGTGCATACATATTTTAGACATAAGATGGCACCTACAATTTTAATGAAACAGAATCCATCCACTGAGGGGGAAAGGAAGAGAAAAAGAAAAAGAAAAAAAAGTGGAACACATATGAATTTGAGCTTTGGTCTTCTCTCCACTGACTGGCTGCTAATTTTGTGAACTTCACCCAGGCTTGATGTCCAAGAGACCACATGGTGATTGCTAAATTGCTCAGTGACCACAAGCTACAACCATGGGGGAAAATATTCATGAAAATTAACATCCCATTTAATACTTACCACTTTTCCAGCCAACACTTTGTGTACCAGAAAGTCCTCGAGAGGCTCCAAAACTTTTCAATTCCCGACAAATGCACTGGCCCCTCTCCAAGGAGCTGGGCAGCAAGCTGCTCTGTGAGTGTGTGGTGGAGGCACAGCAGGCACAGGGAAGAGGAGAGAGAGAGAGAGCTCTTCTGGAGGAGATAGAGCTAAGGACCCGTGACCTTGGGATCTGCAAGCTATCAAGATCTCCTATTTGGTATGGCAGAAGGTAGGGGCTTAAGTGCCTTCGTATTTTTTTTTCTATAATAAAAGATATCATGTAATAAATGCCAGCACTTTAAATTAGCAAAAACACTTGATAAATGTTGTTACCATAGGAGATAGAAAATCACATTTGCTTTTAAAATATGATACCATTTGTGAGAGTGAAGTTTCTCAAATATGAACCCTTAAAATATTAGAAGAAGTGGCATTCGTAAAAGCAGTCTTGGGTTCTTTTTATAAGGTTGCTCACGCTTTCTTGACTGCTTGACGTTTCCTATATTTATCATAACACATGTACCTTAATCATGGCTCTAGGCCATCAACTATCTGTCCTTATCCTGTTAAGTTTACATTGGTGTGACTTACAGTTGTAAGTGCAACCCCCACATGCCTACCTCTTCCTCCCTTTCACAGATACATGCTTTCCAGCATTATGTGAAGAAAAGATGCCCTTTGAAACACATTCTATGAAAATACGGTTTTCAGGGAAGGCCGAACATGCTCGAAGATCTGTTTGACTCCAGGCCTGATTTTCCTTAGAACGTGCTATTTTTCTAGCTTTTAGCTAAATACTAGCATCACACAAATGGTTATATTCAATGGCACAACTTGAAGGTGTGCGTGCCACTGGCATATCTTGGCTCTCTTCAGAGCCTCTTTCAGGCTGAGTCAGCACCTGGCACAGAGTGACTATCTCAGGGAAGGATGACCTTGGTGGTAGACCAACCCATGTGAGAATAATAATGTCTAAATTTGGAGACTGAGAAGTCTACCCAATGCTCCAATGACAAAGCCCAACCTGGGATGGTATAACTGTAGGACGACTTAACTGGAAGCAGGAATGTTTTGTTTCCTTCCCACATCTGGAATTAGCAATGTGACTAAGGCTGGCTAAGTTGTACCCTCATTGACACTCCACAATGGAGAAGGCCCCTTTATGACTAAATCCCAAGCTTTAAATAGTCATTCCACTGAAATGGGGGAAAAAAAAAAAACCCTCACAGAATGTCCCAGACACTTCCCTCCATTGGGACTTCTGGCCAAGAAGGTACTATGGCTGTTCTCCTGGCATCTTTGTTCAGAGCACTCCGTGATTAATTTGAATGAGTGGCTGAGTTGTCCACATTAATATTTTTCTTTTGGTTATTATTGGTGTTTCTTAGACTAGCTGTGAGAACATTACTGAGTTTCTAAATCTCTTTCTCATCCTCCCATTCCCGCTGGACAAGGTTTGTGAACTCTCTCTGCAATCTCCCAGTGACTGCGAGGCTGGGCACTAGAGGTCCCAGGGAGCTTCTGAGGAACTTGCTTTTAGGAAACTGGGCTCTCCTGCAGCAGGCAACATGCCTCCTCCAGGTTTCGCCCAGCATCCAGCAGAGCACCAGTTTTAAAGAAGGCTCTTAGGAAAGCCTCGCTGTTCAGGTGGGAGAGTTCTGAGACCCAATCTGAACATCTTCCTTGAGCAGCACTATAAAATCGATGTGCAAATCCCACACCAGATGCTCCAGACACTATCCCAATGCTTGATTTGATCTGCTCTTTAAAACACTGACTAATTCAGGGATCTGCAGACTAGGATGTGCTGTGAGAAATCTCCAGCGAAACTCAAAGGGCAGGGAGTGAGCAAGCAATGAGTTGTTCTAAGATGTTCTGATGAATATGGACCTAAAGCAACCACAGAAGGCTGTCCCCTTAATGTATAAATCAAAGAGCAGCTTTTATTGTTTAACCAAAACTGCTCAAATTCATATTTTCCTTTGAGGCGGCTTGAAAAGATTGTGCAACTTATTTACCGAGCTCGTGCTATGGACCCATCTGCTCTACAAGTGAGGTCAACCCATCGTCACCTAAGGAGAAAACCGACAGGGCAGAATGGTTAAGAAGTTGCACTCTGCAAACAAAGGCCAAAGCTGTATTCCTGTGCCTCGGTTCCTGTACCTCAACTCTCTACAAGTCATCGAACTCTTGGTGCCTCAATTTTATCACCTGTAAAATGGGCTAACTATCACACATTGATAAAATTGACACAATAGATACCATATGGGATATATACAGAAAATTCTCTGTGGTAGAAAATTATTTTATTTTATGTTTTAGTTATCTTTCAGGTTTTTTTTTTAAAGACCACGCTCTTTAAGTTTTTTCCACTCAGGGCTTATTTATTTATTTTTGACTCTTTGAAGTAGGGTCTAGACCTAGTCCAGGCTGACCTGGAATTCACTCTTTCTCTATGTAGTCTCACAGTGTCTTTGAACTCATGCAATCCTCCTACCTCTTTCCTAGTGCTAGGATTAAAGGCATATGCCACTATACCTGGCCATTCATGACATTTTTATTGTCTATATAACCCCAGCCATAAAGTAGATAATCAACATATATATTATAAATTATCAGTAATAAATCATAAAGAACTTTGTTTTAAAACAATTCATTGCCATACTGATACTTTTAAAGACAAAAAAAAACCAGTTTTGGATATTTCTAAAATGAGTGTGCTTATTTTCACAGAAGGAATTCTTGACATATTATCTGATGCTTCCAGACATTGAAGAGCTTCAACATTTATCAGCATGGATCAATAGTTTGATTTTATAATCCTCCATGCTGAGAGCTGTGCTTCATAAAATATATAATATAAAATGATAGAAGTATGTTTAGGGCCATTTTGGAAATTCTTAGAAAAGCTGTCCTAATCCCCATCCAAAATTTATTTAATGATTTTTTTTATGAAACAAGTCAGTAGCTCAAAGAGCATTTAAAAAAATATCAACAATTCTAATACAATATAATCAATCCAAAGATCTTTTAAATTGATACATGATAAAGAGAGATGGTAGGAAAATAGTCTTTGTTTTCCATATTTAAGCCATTCTGCTTCTCTTAGAGCAGCAGCCTGTATGTGCAATAGAAACACCGCAGTTCATAACTGCAAATCTGAGCGGAAGTACAGAAGGCCTTGCTTGGGTGAGGTGCATACTTAGTCCAAAGTGCCAAGTCACCTGACGTGCCCTTAGCCAGCACTGCCAGAAACACCTCAGACTCATCACACCCTCGGCTAGGAATTAATTTTTACCTGTTATGTGTTGAGAAACCTTTTGTGTTGCCAATTTTTCAAAACCTCTCCCCATTCAATTATTAGACTTAAAACTGGGTCACAACCTACAATTTAAGAATCTGGAATTTAAGACCCAGAGAGTGGCATAGGTACAGGTGAATCACAACTAAACCAACTCTTGTTTTAGACAGAAAGAAACAGCCAAGGCTGTTTCCTTGCAGTATTTGTCTCTCATGGCAGGCAAGAGTCCGGAACAGAAGAGAGGTCTGGCCCTTTGAGTCAAGGATTAGTTCCTAGTCACTGAGGGAGTAATGACTTCCCCACTAACATGATGTCTGGACTCAGGAAAATATTAACTTTAGCCTTTCAATTAGTGAAAATAATGATACAAAAGGAGATGGCTCAGCAGTTAAGAGTTCTGGCCACACCTAGTATTTTTTTTTAATGTGGGTTTTAGAGACTTGAACTTGGGTGGTCTCTGGACTCCTCAGGCAGCTATGGTTTGGGATGGGTGACAGTCAAGGCAGCAGGTGGATAGCATAAAGAGGAGGGGCCCAATGTTGTGCTTTGGCCTTTGCATGCACATGTGCACGTGCACTTGGTGGATACGTCACATACCACCCCCCACACACTACGTACACATACGAAGAAGAAGAGGAAGAAGAAGAAGAAGAAGAAGAAGAAGAAGAAGAAGAAGAAGAAGAAGAAGAAGAAGAAGAAGAAGAAGAAGAAGAAAAAGAAAGAAAGAAAGAAAGAAAGAAAGAAAGAAAGAAAGAAAGAAAGAAAGAAAGAAAGAAAGAGAAAAGGACACATGCTGGAAGTCGCTGGTAGAACTCCAAGTGTTCTATTAGTGCAAAGGTAGTAGGAGGTGGTGTTGGAGAACAGTTCTCACACACCACTGTTTCTTGTAAGAGGTACCCTAGTGACAGGTGTCAAGGTCAGAGATCTCAGCAAGCCTTAAGTCCTTGGTAAACACAGGGAGAAGAAAGGAAATGACTCCAAAAAGATACATAATGGACGCTGCATTAATTACTTTTGCATATTTATGACAAGATACCTGACAGAAATACATTAAGGGAAGCAAGATTTATCTCGGCTCATGGTTTCAGCAGGTTTCAGTCCATCATGGTAGGGACAGCATGTCAGAACATCTCAGTCAATGGTGGCCAGAGTGTGTGTGACAGAAATTGCTCAGAGGGCCAAGAAACAGAGAGGAAAGCAGGCAAAAGGTCCGGTCCTCACTCACCTGCTTTCTAGAACTACTCAGAATAGCGCTGGGATCCAAATGTTCAAAGCACGAGCCTGTGGAGAGCATCAGAGATAAAGCATGACTGAGCCAAGTTTCAATCTGGAAGAGGGCTTCAACCAACTCCCCCTGACAAATGCTCTCTTCTGCAGAATTCTGGCTGCCGTGGTCTGGTTGATCTTCAGGACTCTGCTGTGGTAGGGATCAGCCATGGAAGATGGCAAGCAGAGACTTGAAGCGGAACTCTCAGCTTAGATCCTGATTCCATCATTTGCCAGCCATACAAACTGACACACACAGTGAATCCTCCAGGCCTCAGTTTACTGATCTGTAAAATGGTAAAGATGCTCCGTGCAACAGAGGGTCCAGTGAGACCCGTTACATGAT
Organism: Zapus hudsonius; assembly: GCA_004024765.1. NCBI lineage: Eukaryota > Metazoa > Chordata > Mammalia > Rodentia > Dipodidae > Zapus > Zapus hudsonius. The sequence continues at coordinate 77,803 of PVHP010000203.1, forward strand.
TAATGCTTAATAAGTAACAGCTTACAGGATTTCTCGATAAGCACCATTCCAGCATGTCTGAGAAATAGCTACTGTACAGATGTTACAAATACGGTCAAAACCTTGCTCTTCATGCAGTGCAAGGAGCTATGAAACACCAGTTTAATTTTTTTTTATTTGAAAAAAGAGGGCTGGAAAGACGGCTCTGTCGTTAAGGCGCTTGCCTGCAAAGCAAAAGGACCAGAGTTCAATTCCCCAGGACCCACATAAAGGTGGTGCATGCATCTGGAGTTCATTTGCAGTGGCTGGAACTCCTGGTGTGCCCATTCTCTTTCTCAAATAATATAAAATAATAAAATAAAAAAAAAAGAAATAAGAGAGGGGGTGCTCCTGGGCCTCTAGCTGCTACAAATAACTCCAGATGCAAGTGTCACTTTGTGCGTTGGCTTTCCGTGAGTCCCAGGGAATTGAACCCAGGTCATTAGACTTCGCAGGCAACAGCCTTAACCTCTGAGGCATCTCTCCAGCCCAGAACCAAATGCCACTTTTCTAGAGAGAGAGCTCCAGAACAGTGAAGGGACAGAAGCCTGTTACCTCTCTTCTCTATGCGCTGCACTGACAGCTCTTTGGTTTCCTTGGCTTCAGAATTTTTAACTGTTTTCTAATTCCAGCAAAAGCTACTGACTAGCACTGTTTGCTTTAGCGTTTAAAAATATACTACAACATGAATCGTATTTATTATACAAAAAAACTATGAACTTTAATCTGGAAAAATAAATGTTAAGTGAGAAGGGGGAAATGCGCTTTAAGGGCATACAACAGTTAAAATAAAACTTCAGAAAAAAAAAACAAAACAGTGTAGGAGGGTTAAAAAAAACAGTCATTTTCTTTAGTAATTCCTTGGAAAAATTAATGATCTGAACTAGTAGAAATGTTAGCACATTTTTTGACACTTTCCCATACACACTCGGCGTCGATGCATTTTTTCCCCAAGCTGGATATTATAAGCACATGCTGAGAGAAAGCATGTAATGAATGTGCCTTCTGGCGGGAAGCATGACCCTTCAGTGTCCTGAGACACTGAGGACCATGTGACAGCCTCTCTGCAGAGGATGCAGGTCAAAGCCTGAGATGGTTTCTGAACAGATGGAGGTCAGAGGAGGTGAGGGTCAACCTTGCCACTTGCAATACTGTTAGCAATGCTGCATGCATTCCTCAGCTGGGGGAAGAGGGAGAAAAGAGAGAACAAAGGGCCTGGTCTCATTTCCCTTGGTTTGCCCTGCTCCCAAATCGTTCTCAAAGTGGAAGTGCAACTGAGTGGGGCACAGCAAAATATCCAAGGATGGGGCTGGAGAGATGGCTCAGCAGTTATGGCACTTGCCTGCAAAGCCTGACGACCTGGGTTCAATTCCCCAGTACCCATAGTAAAGCCAGGTGTGCAAAGTGGCACAGGCATCTGGGGTTTATTTACAGAGGCCGGAAGCCCTGGTGTGCCCAATCTCTCTGTCTTTCTCTCTTCTTGCTATCTCTCACTGCTTGCAAATCAACAAATAAAAACATACATGTTAGAATGAAAATGACCACCATGGAGACCGCTCTGAAAGGAAAAGGGTTTTAATAGGAAGAGAAGGAACCCCGAGCTCCAGGCTCCCTTCCAAGATGGGAGAAGCCCAAAACTCAGATCAAGATCTGGCTTTTTAAAGTGGATGTTTAGCTTGGAGGGAGGGAACCAGGTGGCCAGTATTTTTCAGCATCAGGAAGGGCAGTGCCTCCCACCAGACAGAGACACAGCAGGTGTGTGGGGGGGGTGTTATCTCCCAGGAAAGGTCTCAATGAAACTTCTCCTGAGGTCAGCTGGGGGAAGGGGATGGGGTGTAGCCTGAATCTCAGACCTAACAATATATAGTTTTAAAAAGCCTAAAGTTGTAAGGAGTAAGCGTGTCTCTTGGCCATAATCCCATCCTGGATCCTAGACACAGGAATTAGGCAGAACACTGAGGAGATGTTCAGACTCTCACGCTCTGAGGCTGCCCGGGCACTTGTCACATGGGTGCTGGCTCTGGAGTCACACATTTGGAATGGGTTAGGATGGCTGCGGTATCAGGAATCATTACAGCAACGATTACATTTAGCCCCACTGGTGGTTCTCAGTGTTTTCCGATGAAGTTTGAAGATATGCATCATGTTAAATTATAATAAGCTCTAGCAGAAGGCTTCCACAGTGTAACATGGCTCCGAGACTGTCAAACACGCTCACTGCTCAGGTGTGTTCCTTATCTCCACGTGACACACTGTGTATTAGGTTAGACCATATGATATCCCAGCTTTTCTAGCTCTCACATGGCCAAATATTGGCCGTTTCATATGGCTTATTTAATAACCATTTATGTCTTTCCAGCCCTGAAAATGCTGGAAGGAAAGGGGTATGTAACGTTCACTGCTGCAGGAGAGCAGGGCTTAACTGAGGGAAAACATCCCAACATTTTTACTGAATGAAAAAGGGAATCCCACAGATACCTACTCACAATCTACTTTTGCCAAGTATGGGGTTTAAAATGAGGGCGTATGCCTGTGAAAAGGAGCTTTGGGTTTGTTAGGGAGAAAGATGCTGAAATCCACACCTACAAGTGAGCAGGTGAATGTGGAACAAGAGTCACATAGCATCCAATGAGAGCAAAAGGTGGGTGGAGCCAGCCTGGGATTGGCTGACAGGAGAGGAGAGCAAAGGGTGAGGGTTTGCATCCCATCTATAATGACTTTAGTCCCGGTATGTGAAAAGTACATGGAAGTCCAGCAGATGAAAAGAGAAGGGGGTCAAAATCTATCCAGACTTGGCATGTCAGTCGTGTTCATCCATGGCCTGAGGACACTGAATGAAGCCTGCTTTCCTATGTGTTAGATGATCTAGAGCCTCAATCTCAGAAAAAAAAAAAAAATTAGAACATCTAGTGGTATGAAAAACAGGTAAGTCCAAGGAAAGAAATAAGAAAAAAAAATGATATATGCTATCCTATCCTAGTCTGTTGGCTAATGTATGTTCACATTGGAGGAAGTCCTGTCTGGCCAGCCATGGATTTATTTACCAGCTTTATAGGTGAAGACCATCTCTGCCATTTTGCCCAGTCCTAACATTTCAAGGAACAAAGATTTTTCAGAGATCAATGAGAAAGACCTTATTGCTGGAACACTGGTCCTATCACATGCATTAAGCAGCAAGAATTCTGTTTCTGGGTAGGAAGGTCTAGGGGAGATCACATGGCTGGCATTGCCAAGAAATATAAAATGTGATTTCAGGCTCCCTCACTGTCATCCTGGGAGGAAGTTACAGTCTTGCAGGTCTGGGGGTTATATGAAGTGGTCACATTGCCAACAGAAAAGAGGAAGTCATGGAAGATAAGACACCACATAACTCCCAAGTGTAGATCACCTCTCTTGTTCTATTGTCCTTCCCCGCTTCCAGGAGAAAGATCACATCACATCTGGCTTCAGATCCCAAGACAATTTCCTTATGGCTGCCATCCCAGCCTGTCAGGAGAGCTACCTTACAGAACGTTACACGGGGTCCAAGTGGATGGTCCCCTAGACCAGCATCCAGCAGTTCAAAGAGCAGCTTTTCCCAGGGCAGCGCCAACCCTTCAGGAATGCGAGGATAGGAACGGTAGGAGTTCTATTGCATGAGGAGTTCGATGGGCATTTCATTTTAGTCAAAATCCCAACTAGTTCAAGTCAGCCCTGACAAGCTGCCTTTCTGAGAAGCAGAAGCCCGAATTAAAATTACAATTTGATTGTTTCGCCATGTCGAAGCAAAGGTTACAATCATATCTTGGCTGGACATTGTTTTGGTAATACTGGCCCTCTGCAAAGCTGCTATGTGGATGAGCCCAGAAATGATGTGAAATATTTCTAATACAAATTTTATTTTTATGTGAACGTATTCAAATGCTGCCGTGCAACATGAACTACCTGAACCAAATCAAATCCTCGGGTCAATTCCTCCTTCCGAGTGCTCCTTAGATAACAAAGTCTTGTTCTGCGAATCTGTTCAATATATTAAAGTTGATTCACTCGGACAGTGTGTAAGATATAATACATTAATCTGGGCCATTTCAATTTCTGAGGCTGGGACTATAAAACTGGTGTGCTGCATATCTAATTTTTTTTGAATACCTGATTTATGCATTCCTCTGATGCCGAGTGCCGATGCCACGGTGGATGCGGCCGCTACATTAACAACCGGCTGCATCAGCACTCCAATCTTATCTTGTTAAATCAGACAAATGTAGCTCAATGAAAAGGAAGGAATAAATGCCTGGGATGGTTGAAAGGAGGGAATTTTAATCCTGTTTGTTAGGGGACTTTCATGGTGTGTGCTGGATGGCTAAGATGGGGGTCCCCTTTGAGACCTCTGTGGGCCGTGATTTATATTTTTATGTGATACATATAATGTACACAGAGCATACACATGGTCATAAATACCTTATGCAAATGAGCATGCCCCTCCCAGCAGATACAGTGTTTCAGGATGTGGTGTCTATTTTACAGATCCTGGAAAATCTCTATTAGATGAACGATTTATAAAAATGGGACTCCTTTTTAATATTTCCATTACCAGTATAAAAACTGCTCCTTTGTGCATAATTCTCTGTTTTTTTTTTCATCAAAAAGAAGTTCCCAGGAAGGCTAAATACCAGGAGGATGGAATAGTTTATCACAATCATTATAAATATGATGATTCCAGACACTTCTGTGGCACATTGAAGGCTGCCACAGTCTATAGACGGACAGTATTAATCTCATGGAAGGGAAATGTCCCTGTGTTTGTGCGGTCAACAAAGCTTTAGAAATTATCTTTGTGTTATTGCTACATGCACGCACACACAAAGTTTCATTTGTGCATATTGTAGCACAAAGACCTGCTAGAAATGAATTCTTAGGGAGGACCCTATGTTATTGAACTCTAATTCAGATCTCCTTTACTTAAAATATTTGCAGAGTTAAGTTTCAAAAGTCAATCGAAAGTCCTCATTGACTCAAGAAAATATGGCTGGGAGCATAGGAATACCATAACGCAGTCATAAAAAATGCAATTCCTGTTCAAATACAAGCATCATAAAATAGGGCAATTATAGAATAGGCCAAATTGGAGCCAAATTATTTAATTGGCTCAAAGATGAACTTGCCTCATTGGTGACACTTTGGGAACATATTATTTAAACATAAATCAGCTGTGCTTTCGTTGGCTTCTCCCCTTCCTTCGTGTTTAATTATAGAAGGTGTATGTGTCAAGGAGGGGAGGGAAGAAAGCTTGTAAACAGCCAATCTATTCAAATCCCTCTGTTCCTTGAAGGTGTTTGACTTCCAGGCTTTTCTCTGCTAGCTCAACATGACTACCAATTACAGTGGTCAGAGGGGTGACGCACAAGCATCAGTGACCACAATTGATTACCCCCCATAAGCGAACGGACTGGGGCAAGGGTCCAGGCACATTTTAGAAATACAGAATGTTACTGCTGGGAGGGATCAGAGAGAGAACCTCTTGCCAAATCTAGTCATTTTGCAGATGAAGACATCTTAGGCCAAGACTGAAAAAAAAAAAAGAAAGAAAGAAAGAAAACATTGGCCAACTTCAAAGCCAGGATGGGACCCAAGTTATCGAAAAGCCATCTAATAATATTCAGCCCATTGCTTCCTGATGGACCCACACAGCCAATGCTTCCTCCACCTCATGGAGCCCCCACCCTTCCGACAACAGTCACAAGCCAGAGCCCCCCCCCTTTCATCCAAATCAATATTCCCCAGACTTCTCATTAGCACTCAAATTTGGACTCGGTGTTTCCAAAATGTCACAAAATCTCAGCTCATGTGAGCCTCATCTTAATAGTCATAAATTGTGAATCATGTCTGGGCAAGCTTTGGGGGAGAATGGAAACTTGAACTTTTTGCTCTTAAGAGAATAAATATTTGCATTATGCTCATGAAGGTACTCAAAGCTGAGCTTTGTTTCCTTAAGATGTCTACAAGTCTTTCAAAGAATGAATAAGAAAGTTCAATATCAGGTCATCTCACTGATTGGGATCCAGAAGTGTGGGTTATGGTTCCGAGAGGAAGATGATGGTAAACTCAGGGCCAGTGAGTTTAAACTCGGTGCCCGCCGAGTGCCAAAGAGACAAAGACATAGTATGTGGAATGGCTGAGTTAGTGAGTCAGGTGGTTTTGCTGAAGGGCCTGGGTCCCACCTTGCTGAAATAGAAAAGAAGACAGAAACTTGGCAGACTATAACCAACATGTCTTTCCACAAGGGAAGCCTGGGACCCGACACAGCTGCTCTCTGGGGACAGTGGGTGTCATGCTGTGTCTTTGCAAATGGCCTGGGAATATGCAAGGCCCCAGTCATTCCAGAACTACTTGATCTTTTTGTGAGAAGTTAGGGTCATGACAACACACTGGGCTTGAGGACAATGTAGACTGGTGAGGCAGAGTGGACAAATCATCTGAATGACATTGATGACCAGAAGGAAGGAGAGACCTGCAGCTCCAATTGAGACTTCATTAGGACACAGGGGATGCTGCGCATGTGGGAGCCAAGCCTCCCTACGTGGTAGAATTAAGTCAAAGTAGCTCCATTGCATATGTGTCCCTCAGGGTCAGGCTACATCAGCTGCTTTCCTCATTGCATATATGATGAACTCCAGAGTCAATGGAGTGTACTTCAAAAATGCCTCTGTGAAATGTGGTTTTTTTTGTGTATGTGTGTCCGCAGCACATAGGTTCAGTTTAAGTGTGTAAGCCTGTGTGCACATTGTGTGTGTGTGTGTGTGTGTGTGTGTGTGTGTGTGTGTGTGTGTGACAAGAAGAGAATAAAACATGAAATGTCTCTAAGGTCACAGAACGCTGACCTCATTGGCAGGGCTAATTTGATTGTGCGGGAACAATAGCACTGTACTTCTCTGCCAGCGAAGTGCATGCTAATTACGCGATTTGCCCTTGATAAGACCTTGGTGGGTCATTCAGCAGTTGTGATCTGTCACTGACTTCTAATCATGTATTATCGTCTGGGTGAGTCAGAATGGGACCCTAAGCTTTCTGTCTTTACAGCAATGTGGCACTCTAATTACCTTATGCCAAGTGGATATGCGGCGAGTGAATTAAGTGATCATTGCAATTGCATTCAAAAAATCTTCCCTTCCTCCTTTGTGTTGCTTCATGGTAATTTACATTTTAAGATGCCATGAAGCTTTGTGGTGTGACTGAAGATGCCAGTCTTAAACATAATTATTTTATTTTTTTATTGAAGCTGGGTAATATTAAATTCAAGTCTTACTAGTATCTTACCAATTTCTGGGGCACAGAACCCGCGGTGCCAATCAGCATGGCATGGACAAACTTGTGGAAAACATCATCAGTGGGAGTGTGGCTTTAGCTTTCAAAAAATAAGAATAAAATAGGATGTTGGGGATGGTGTGGAGGGCGTCTGGCCAATATGGAAACACTCGTGGATCATTAAATTCTTGTCACTTCCTAAGGACAACTGCACATTAAATATCATCTTCTACTTGGAAGTAACCCTTGGGCTTCACCAAAGGATCCCAAAGTTATAAAAATATTATAAACTAAATGATGTAATCTCACCACAAAATCTTCACCAACTAGGGTGATGACAAATGAACCCTGTATGTGTTTTAAGTTCAGTAACAATTTCTGTGTCTTACTTCACTTGTCCCAGGACAGTGGACAGCTGGTGGAATGCTGACTAGATTAATATGGCATGCATTATTTTTTTTGCTATTTTAAAATTTTGTAAGGGCTATGATGTAATTCTCCATTGTTGCATAGCAACTCTCAAAAACTACAAAGTAATCTGTTAGGCTAAATTCGTTTTATCAACATCTGTATGTGCCTACAGAAAGAGCCTTTTGCAAAGAAACATTTAGGAAATTTGATAAGATAACCTGATGTGGCTGATCCTTAAAAATATGAACTCTGAAGCACTCCTTGAAACTTGTCATAAAACAGACAAAAAAAATTTCCCAACCATCACAACAACATCTTAGAACAAAAGTTACTGAGCTCCTAACAGGAAATATAAAAAAGATCTAAAAAGATTTCTACCTTGCGTGTCAATATTGCTGCAGAATTCTTTCATAGCAGCTGAAAAAAATCAGAACGCAAGAGGACAATTGAGAGAAAAAATTGCAAGCCTTATTTTGCTGGAATAACGTGATGTGAAGGAGGAACATGAGTTGTTGCATCCTTGGTTTGTTTGGGTGGGCAGGGGACAGAGAGAGCCGGCAGGCGAGAGAGAAAGAACCAGGGTGGAGGGAGAAGGGGGGTGTGAGAGAGCCCATAGAGAGAGAGAGAGGGAGGGAGGAAAGAAAGAGAAGAGGCTTGAAAGAGAGAGACCTAGTCTCAGAATATTCTGCATTCCCTGGGTGGCAAAACAAAAGAACCCAAGGAGGGGAGGGGAAAAAAAAAACCCTGGAAAGTTGTCACAGTCACGAATAATGGCTAAATCTATCAAGTTTGATCAGGTCCTCTATAATGAAGTGAGGCTTCATATCCCAAGCAGGGACAATGAAGACAGGAGTCAGGCAGGCTCTGGAAATGCACTGCTCACTTTGTGCTTGGAATATGCAGCAGCCAGCAGGGAGCCAGCAGATAATTACACAGTATTTGTGCGGTTCCAGGAAGCTTCCCGCACAGGTTGAATGGCCGTGCTATATTAAAAGGCAGCACAGTGAAATGTTTTTAATGAATATTTTTGTCAGAGAAAGAAAAGGCATTTGAATGATTGTGTATGTGTGAGAGAGAGAGGGAGAGGGAGAATGCTTGTGTTTGTGTGTGTGTGTGTGTGTGTGTGTGTGTGTGTGTGTGTGTGTGTGTGTTTACGCTTGAGCATGAAGAAACCAGAGGTGGAATATCACTATCAAAATACAGGTACCTTTATTTATTTTTATTCCATTATTTACTGTTTCAAGAGGCTGATATCCTTTCAATAATAGAAATCACAACATTGGGTTAATGTTCTGTAGGGCTAATTGTACATACATTCCCTAACTAATATTTGCTAATAATAACTTTCAATGCAATAGTGCATCAAGCAGAGGCTTAAAACTACTTTGGAGAATTCTCGTAGTAAATGAAATGTTTAGACACATTGAACCGGGAAATCTAAGAAGAAGTAACACAGATGTTGACACTTCCTAGTCAATAGCCTTTGGCAGTGATAACTCTAAACCATAAGAATACATTATTTCAACGCTCTTTAATTCTCACCTAACAGATGTGAATAACCCATTGAATTTTAAACCCACACATTCTATTCACGATGCCCCTTTAAGTTCATTTTGCAGGGCAAGGGGAGCCACAGATATCTAGAGAATTCACTGTAAAAGGTGATTTAAAAAAAAAAAGAAAGTCCAGTACTACAAATCTCATGCCACATATGATTCAAATATTTATTTGATGAAAACTATGCCTTTCAAAAATGCATATTTTTAGGCCTGCTACTGCATAAGTAAAGGCAATATTTTAAAAGCTAAAGGTTATTCGGCAATTAGCAACAGACAGCACACAATAAATTCCTCCCCCCAAATTCAATAAACTCAGCAGTTCAAACTCTTTAGATAACAAAAGCATCACACAGATATTTCGCCTTCATATGAAATGATTTTCAGATAATGTAATGACACACATACGAAGGTATTAATTTAAACATGAAATGTCCACATTTGAAAAGAGGATATTGTATTTCACGTGGCTAAGTACCAATTGTGAACCATTATCACTTTTAACAAGTGCATTCTGATGAGAGAGCCTGGGTCTTTCTTTGAAACGAGAGCTCCTGCCACACCGCATGACACAGAAGGCCAAGGTCAACAATTAGGAACAGCAAGAGTCACCAGGTTTGTTGGTTGAAAGATGGGTCTGATGAGGCAATTCTCTCTTTCTCTCTCTCTCTCTCTCTCTTTTCTCCCAAAGAGTAATTTCTAGTAGATGTCTCAGCGAAGAAGCCTGCCACTCCCCCTAGCAATGACTAAAATTTAATAGCTTGACCCTCAAAAAAAAAAAAGTCTGGATTCAACAAAAGTAGAGACTGGTTCCAGATTATTGTTAAAGAAAACCACAGCCATTCCGAATTCTCAAGGATTCCTTTCAAGGCTCCTGTCATTGAATGTTTTCTTTTGTGAGCTGTATTAATAACTGCAAATACCTAAATGGAATCATTTAAATAGGAACTGGTTCCTTTTATTACACGGAGGGAAACCCAACCATTTTAGTAAATAGACCCAAAGTGAGAATATAGAAATCCCTGAAAAAAATCAATAGGAACAAATGGCCACGCATATTTAACAAGAAAGACGAGTGATTACCTTGGCGTGTCTAAATCCGATTATCAGGTTGTCCTCGAAGACTTTCAATAGTAGATATAAACAATGACCAGATATGTGGTTTCCATTTGAATGATACCTTTACTTCCACATGGCATTCTATGGTCATGCAGTGGATTAAAACCATAAATAGCATAATATGCTTTTCACTTATCTTTTTCTACTTTTCAATGTTTAATAATGATATTTTACTACTATGCATAGCAAATATCCTACTATCACAAAATGAATAAAGTATACAGGTCAAAATAATGTGGACATCTAGTTAAAAGTTTTCATAAACAAAGAAACTTGATTTCAATATCATTTGACCAGGATAATAAGACTGGGAGAATGGACAAGCATTGGACCTTTTCTACCTTTGTCATAAAGGCTGGAAGCGATGACACAACCACAATTCTCAGTCATAGAAAGACAGAAAGGACAAGAGAGAGGTCGTCTTTCCGTTCTGATCTATAATAAATTTGGGGGGTGCTATGTCAGTGTGCAGGTGTGTGTAGTAACTGTGATGTGTGAATAAGTGTGTGCACGTCTGTATGCATAGGTACACACATGCAGAAGGCTAGAAGAGGGCATCTGGTGCTCTTTTCTAACATTCTTCCAACTCATTTCCCTTATTGGACCTGGAGCTCCCTGTTTCCCAGATAGACAGGCTGACCAGGGAGCCTCAGCAGTTCTCCGGTTCCTGGCTCCCCCAGCACTAGGTTACAAACATACATGATCTTGCCTGACCGTTTCCATGGGTTCGGGTGATCAAATGTATGTCCTCATGTTCATATATCAAGTGTTCTTATCCATTCAGCTATTTTCATAATCATGACCTAATCATAATTAGTAAACAGGTTCAAATCTCGTTCCAAAGTAAAGAAGAATAAGTACAAATTTAAGTTTGTATAGAATAGAATTTTTAATGACAGTCTTTTTTCATAGGCAATCCAATTTTTATTTCTATCTTTGTAGTTTGTTCATTGTCCATAGAAACCTTCCTGAATGGAACATTGAGGGAGAGACTCAGCATGAAAGAGCCAAGCCGAACACTTTTGCTGGCTAGGGAGAAATTATGGTGAGTGATAACTGCGACAATACTTCTACAGCTCACGGTGTCATATAATTATGTCCTGTTCTGGCATGGCCACCAACTAGTACTGAGACAAATTTGTCTACTTTTGCATCATTTTCACTGGACCATCTCAACCTGATGTCTCAGATTTCAAAGGTCACTTTTGTGAAGAGTAAGATGGTCGTTATTGCCCTTAGCCTGTGCCCACTTCTAAAACATTTTCTTTAAAATATGAAAAACTAGTCATCTTTCCCATGTAGAATATAAAAGTATTATTCCTCCATCCCAGAAGCCTACAATTGTTGCACATACATACCATGTGCTCGTAAGCAGCATCCTCATATTTAAAGCAACGTTAGCCTCAAGATTAAGTGGCCCTTGGAATTGCCAACGGCTGTGTTCCAGTCCCATTGCATGCAAAGAGCTTTGTGCCACAGAAAAAGGTTCCTCTCCACCTTCTAAGCTTCAGTTTATTCAATTGGCTCTCTTTCACATTGTTATAGCTAGTGCATATAGGAAAGTTGGATTCAGAAGAGAACCTTAAGCTTTATCATAATGCTTAGAAGAAACGGTTTCACACTGTATAATCTATCAAAGGTGTCAGATTTACAAAATGCAGATTTTCTGTCACATTTGGGCACTCGAAGCACTGTAACTTTCACTAAGGTGCTGACTGCTGTTTTAATGAGGCCCTTTGGTGGCTGTAAAAAAACCTGAAGGAAGAGGATAGGAGGGGTTACTGAAGGTATTGTCTATTTGTCTTACAAATTTCACACTAACTACCAATTACATTGCCATAAACCTTTTGGCTACTTCAAGCTTAATGCCATATCACACATAAAAAATATGCCATGTTAACCTCTCCTATATTATCCATGTAAGTAGGACCACCGATGCAAGTAACATACCTAATGAAGCCAATAACGAGGCTCTTTAAATGTAGTCTTGTTATAGAAATAATATTAGAGCAGTTCAGTTAGAGGCTAAGATCCATTATGGAATACTTCCTATATGCTCTGGTCCAGGGTCTGGAAAGATGCTGACACACTAATTCAAGCTCAAGAAGGGCATTAATCTTACAACCTTCTCCTTGTCATGCTTAATGGGACATCCTGCCTAGGTGAAATGAACCTGATGTATTCAGGTAAACATAATTTAATAAGGAAAGATAAAAAGAAATAGATGTCTGGCATGACCCTAGGGAGATGAAAATACCTGCCATTTGATTTGAGGAACTAACTTCCCAGAAGTATCTGCTTGGTGCCTGGTATCAGGCCACTGCTAGTAGGCATTAAAGATTAAGAAGAATAAACATGGGGGACGTTTTAAGATGTCCTTTTTTTTCTCCCCCAAGTTGCCTACTATTATTTATTTATTTATTTATTTATTTATTTATTTATTTATTTATTTATTTATTTATGTATTTGGTGGGGAATGATAATGCCAGGCAAAGAAGGCAACTCTCTTCCTCTTGAGGGAGAAGGCAGATATTAACATGGGGTTAAGCATCTGAGTGTGAAACCAAGATCTGTAACAATGCCGCATGAGGCTCGCAGAGCAGGGAGGACTGTCAGAGAGTGTCTGTGCAGACCCTTTCATTTGCAATCACTCAGCTCTAATGAGCTTCCAAAACTGTGTCAAGGTTCCAGACAGGCTTAGGAAAGGGAGCTGCTGGAGAAGGTAGACATCCATCCTTCTAAATGAAGCATTTTCACACACACACACACACACACACACACACACCACAGGGTATGGGAGGCTGCTTCCTCTCTTTGTCCATTCTTAGACACTCATCTATTGCTTTGAGAGACAAAGGCCTAAAATAAAAGCCCCAAAGCACATTGATTGGCCTTATCATTGAAGCAGCTACAGAACATAATCACATAAATATTCTTGGGAGGGAATCTGTCCAAGTTTCTGAATTGGGTTTGCCATTAAGATATTTCCCAAGTTCTCTCTAATTTGAAGATAAAATGGAAATGATATAATTTGTCAAAGTTTTAAGTATTGGTCATGTTTCAAAACGATTGTCTAAGCCTGGTGTGGTGGCACACTTTAATCCCAACACTCCAGATGCAGAGGTAGGAGGATTGCCATGCGTTTGAAGCCACCCTGAGACTACATAGTGAATTCCAGGTCAGCCGGGGACTGGAAAGAGACCCTACCTTAAACAACAACAACAACAACAACAACAAAAAAAAAAAAAAAAACCTGCTATCTATAACCCCCTGAAATCTCAATTTCCTCTAGTGTGTCCTTGAACTATTTTCAGATAACATATGGTTAAAAGGACTCTGAACGGCAAAATGGTTAAATCTATTGTTGTGAGTTTGAATTTATCACTTTTCTATATTTAGCTAGCCCAGTAACTTGTAAATCTACAAAGTTCATTTTTATGGAAAAATCAATGCATTTGTCCCCATAGATAATATATGCTTCTTGTGAAAATGAGTCTTTTACTTATGATTTATTTCGAACAGGTTCAGAGAAAAATGTGCACCATCACTCAACAAATGTTGAATTAAATGAATTAAAATAAAAGGATGACAAGAACTTTCGCTAATTACAAAAAATCTAGTTGGGATAATTCTGAGAGGCCAGGTCTTCCTCAACCTCCCTTTTGGTTGGATTGTCTACGGTGTGTTCTGTCTGGACAATCAACTTTGGAATCTCCCCAACATTCATTTCCCACTGGATATAAGCATCAGTTATTTCACCAGACATGGACACGATTGTCAGAGATGATAAGAGAACTTCTCAGGGCCAGGGGACAGATTTTCATCCCCACTGGGTATCAGAAAAGATTTGAATAAGGAGACACCTTCTTGAGCTGAGTAGACTGGAGCAGCAAGAGGAGATGAGGCATTTGGAACACCACAGTTAACTTTTTACTCGTATTGTTATTTTTGTCCAAATCTCTTAAGTGTCTCATCTGCAAAGTGTTGAGGAGTTACTTATTCATTAAGCATTTTGCATAATCTTCATAAATAGCACCATGGAAACCAAGGGAACTGCACTACTTTGGTCTTCTCCCTGGTTGAACTCAAGGAAACAATTTCTGCTCCGTGGTGAATAAAAGGGAAGCAAATGAAAACAAGGAAAGTGGTGCCTATAAGTGTTTTTTAATGATTACAATCTTAGATTCCTGTTTATTCACTTTTGATCCTCAAATCAGCATCTGAGGGTCATAAGCTGCCAGTCTTGGACGTAGCCATGAAGCCCTGCCCAAATCTCCAAGGCACAGACACACATTCCCCTTTCTGAGAGACCCACAGGGAGAGAGCAATCGAGACATGCAGACTATCCTTGGGGCTTTGGCTTCAGTTGCCAATGATTGTGAACTTCAGACTCATATTCTGACCCTTATGTGACACATGATTCTATCTGAGAATGTACAGTGAGGTCTCAAGGAAGAAAATCAATTCATAAAACATGCTAACATATTTGGAATCAATGGGCCTGATTCCCAGAAAATGGAATTAAAGTGAAATTTGGAATGAGAAAAAAAATGTTGTTTCTAATCATTGTAAAAAGTTATTTAGCTTCTACTGGATCATTTTTATACCAGAAGCTGTGCTCTATTCTATATGGGATAGACTATGCTAAGCTGGATAAAAAATGTCACCTTAGGCACCTGAATTAATAGTTCAGTTATGTACTCGGTTAAGTCTTTACTATAGATCAGCATAAGTGTGCTAGACAGATAATTCTTTAGAGCTAACATTTTAAAAAGGTGCCAAAGCCCCTTTGAGATCTGTGTGAATTATCCAGATTCAGGGGAAAAAGTTAAATATACAGTGCTTTTTTTGTACCCCCCTCCTTTCCTTAGTTGCTGTACTGAATAAGTAAAATTGTAGCAAAGTTGGCAAGAATAAATACTTCCTTGGTTTTTCTAAAGCTGCAATTAATGATAATGAAGCCATACCTTATATGGCAAGAAATACAGTACAAATTGGATAAGTAAGAAAAATGATCAGCCATTGTGTGCCTCAGATATAGTACATCAAGGTATCGCCACTGTGAGGCCATCTTTATTTTCAACCATTAAACAAAACAATATAAATCTGCAGGCAGGTGTTTCTCGTTGCAGAAGTATTGAAAGTTGTAATGCAAACAATCTAATTTTAGCATCTATGTAGCGTGTGAAGGGAATTTACTGATCACTGATGCAGTGTGCATAGAAGAACAGTCAGCAGGAGCTTTCAGAGAGATTATCCTATTAAAGCAGGAAGACTTCATGGGGTGGTGAAGGAAGTAGGCAGAAGCAGGTGATGGAAGTGGGGGTCTGACGACTCGTCAGTGGGCCCAGTGTACATGTTAAGTTGTTGTTTTCTGCTCAGCTAAGCAGCAGAGAATTGATATGTTAGCAATGAAGTGCAATGACAATTAAATTGTAACTGACCTACATGTTACCGTCATTACGCATTCTCTTTTTTACTGCTTTCCCTCTTATTTAATCACACAGTATGGGGTTTTTATTAGGCTGTAATGTTAAAATCTTCATCCATTTAGCCATAAATGTGTGACTGGATATCTATCAGACTTCCTTGCACTATACAAACAAAGCCATTCTGCTGAATCACTGTTGACTTGTTTGTGGCCTAATTTAATGAGTGTAATAACTTACATTACTATCCAGTTAACATTTAGGAGCCCAGAAAAGACCTGCTAGCACGCAGTAAGCTACTGTATATATCCATTCTCTATTCCTATCACTCCCGTTTGCAGTAAATTTTATACAATCATATGCACTGCTTCTAAGCCCAGCTCAGCTTCTATGTGCTGAGGGGAGCCCTGTAGGAAGCACGCTGTGCGTGGCTTGAAGTACTCCTTACACACAGGAGCTGGCCACATTATTCCTTTTTCTGGGTGCAGAGTTGCTCTATCTTAACCCCTGAAGAATAATAAACACTGGCTATCACCTGCACACAAAGATAGCTTAGTCCGTCCTCGTTTTTATTTATTTATTTTTTCTTACTGTTGTGATACACCTTTTCCCATTCCACCTCCTCTAAACATTGGAAGGCAAAAGTGTTTGTCAAGGAGAGCAAGAAAAATCATCACTAATTAAGCAAAATAAAATACCGGGATCAGATATAAGAGCAAGAAGTCAACAAATAAAATGGGTTGTCTCTAGTCGTATTTGTGAATTAAGCTGTCCATGATGATGATTTATATACGGTTTTATATTACCCTGGAAGGACCCTAGTCCTCCTCCCTCTCCTCCCACAGACATTTATATGCTGTCTAGTTAATTTTTTCTTTAACATGCACATATTGTAATTTATTTGTTTCCACTATTTTACTTTGAAGAAAAAGAGTAAGAAAAAAATCACGTTTGTTATTTTACTCTGCCTTAGCTATTTAGCCAGTATCATATAATTCAGGGGCTAAATTGATCACAAAATTCTTTTCGTTATTTCTCTGACGATAGAGTTCATAGATGATGAAATTAAAACTTGCTCAAAAGAGCCATCAGTTTAAAAGCAACACACATACACACCAAGATGATAATTTACAAGTAAGTATTTACATATTAAAGATTTGAAAGAAATATATTTTAATTTCTTCCTTTTCAGAGCTTGAATCAAGATTTAAGTCTTTAATTATTTTCTATTAGGCAGTACCTCAGACTGACATTATAATCTTAGAAGTCTCTAATAACAATAAAATGAGAAGAAAATCATAGACAGGAGAGATACTTTTAAATTTCTTTTCTATGAAATAGACAAAAGCAACTGTCAGGCTTTCTATCCCAGGAGGAAATGTGTCACTCCGTTGGAAAATGACTTCTAGGAAGGCAGAGCTCCTCTATCCTCTTCCACTAGGTAGCCTGCCATGATTGAGGTTTTAGAAAGTAGAGATGCCAAGAATGGCTGGTGCAAGTCATGCTTGCTCAGTGACAGCAGCAGAATGACAGCCTATCTGAAGTCTCCTTGTATTGTCCCAGCACTGAGTTATCCCCACCAGGAGTGTGTTTCTTAAAAAGATTTCATTTATTTGTTAGAGAGAGAATGAGTGAATATAGGTTTTGCCAGAGCCTCCAGCTACTGCAAACAAACTCCAGATGCATGCACTACTTTGTGCATCTGGTTTTATGTGAGTACTGGGAAATCAAACCTGGGTCATTTGGCTTTGCAGGCAAGCTCCTTAACCTCTGAGCCATCTCTCCATCCACTCCCCCCCCCGAAGTGGTTTTTATAAGCCATATAAAGGCACCATGTAGGTTATCAGAAGCTATCCTCAGAAGGAAGGTACCAATAAATTGCCAGTTCCCTTTGAAATTTGACCTAAATACTCCAGTGTACATTATGGAGTTTATGTATTATTTCTGCAATGATAACATTTAATTTTAAATTAATGATACTTTCAGCAACCACACCATTAACCTTCTCATGCATTTGAGATTCTTGGCTGACACTGCAGATTATTATTATTATTAATTATGCTATTTGCTTCACATTTGTTTTGTCCTAATATGGGTGGAAAGGCGCTGTGATGTAGGACTCAGAGGACACTCTTCCCAGCAGATGGATGACCTGGCCTCCATGGAGTTAGCCATCTTGGCTACTCTATCATACAGCAAGATCCTTCTTCACTGATAGTTTACAATTTTCATAGTGGCCATTTCATGACATTATCAGCAATTTTAATAAAGGTCTATAAGAAGAAATTAATCTATTTTTTCATTAAGATAATCTTGAGTGAAAGGGTCTGAAGTTACTGGGCACTTAATATACACCTATTTTCCGTTTATCTCTTTTTGTAATCTCTAGAATTGGGCTATTTCCAGCAGGGCATCTTAGAATTTGTAAATAAAAGAGAAAATAATTTTCTTTTAAATTTAGAATTTAAGTGGTCCAAAGCCCAGTTCTGAAATTTTTATAATGCATGATTTTGGTTAAATTCTTACGTGTGTGTGTGTGTGTGTGTGTGTGTGTGTGTGTGTGTGTTTCCCAGTACAGACGGGTCAAATCCAGGGCTCCCTACACTCTGAACTTCATCCCTACCTTCCTACATCTACGCCAACATCAGTTTCATTATTCATTTAAATAAAATGGAATGATAGATTTCCTTTTCAACATTTGGGGAGAAAGTTAAATTTCTACCTGGACATGATTTTTTCTCCACTGTTCTACCCCCACGATGTCTAAAGAACAGGATTCATGTTCCTTCACCCAAGACCCACTCAGATGTCACTGAAATTTTCTTGCAACCTCGTTCTACTCATCACTGTTTCACCTCCCCACACTCGACAGTTCCTTTTCTGTACTTTTTATAACTCACATTATAGAACAATGATTTTAACTCCTACAAATGGTCCCCAAGATTTCGTGCCTCTCTGCATTTTACCTTCCATCTCCTCTCCTTAGACTGGCTGACTCTCCTCTTGGTTTCTTGGTATGATTTCTCCTCATGCAGAAGCTTGGTTTGACTTTGACAACGATGCCATGAGCTAGGTATTCAGTAGAGTGACTGGTACACAGTAGGCACTGAAAAAATAATCATCTCCCTCTCTCAGGCACATTCCCCTTGCACACGGTTAACTGTGTTCCTTCTTTGTAATGATCATGGGAAGAAGTTTAATGTCGTCCCCTCCACAGGTGAACAGCAAAATGATGGTACCCCGAAGAAAGCACTGGGTTGAAGTCATTTCGTCTGTGGGCAATCCCAGCTCCTTTACAAACTCTGACATTTCAGCAGATCATGTAAGTAAACTCCATGGCCCTAATCCGTTTATCAGAAATACAGTATCACTTGATTGGTAGTTTTAAGAGCTAGGATTCTTACCTTTATGGCACAATGTCAATAAATATTAGCTGTCCGCATATGCTATGCACACATCCACTATTACTGTGTTATTGCTATACAGTGGGATTCCTCCATGTCTATATGAATGGGATTCAAAAAATCCAAGCTTTAGAATATAAGTTATTTGTGTAATTAATTTTGAATACAATTGAGTCTGAACCCAGCAAGGAAATGCAACATTTAATCATGTTACAGCCAACTGTTTTGTTGCAAAATGTATTACTGTAGAGCCCTAATGTATTATCATTCCTACTTACATATTATCTTCACATCATTTCTATATCTGCCCAATCACTTAGCCCACTGGTTCTTTAAATACAAAATGATTTACTTTTCAGCTTCGTCTAGAATTCAAACTCAGAGGTGCACTAGTTGGATTCAAAATTCAGCTATGTCATCTAATGCTGTGAACTTGGACATATTGTTTAAACTTCCTACAATTTGATTTCCTAATGTTTCAAACAATGATGGTCATAATAGGTACTTTAGAGAGAATGGTGAGGATTAAGTGATCTGACACATGGAAGAGAACTCGGAAGTAGAAAGTGTCCATTCAAGATTCTCCGTCAAGATGTGACATCTTGGAGGAGGATATCCAGCTGACTGGGGATGGGGAGGGGGAAATGAGGAATTGGGGATAACAACTCATTGTTGGCCCACTAAACAATGTAACTCATTATGGACAATTAAAAAAAAATTTCCATCACCATCATTTCTGGTCGCCTCTACCAACATGCTCACCACTATCGACCTAAGCGCCTAGCCAAGGGTCTGTTTATATACTAGGCATTCAGTAGCTTAAACCATTTTCAGATTCACTGAAACTTTGAAAGTTTTCACTTAGGTTTGCTTCCCAATTATCTCCAGATGGCTGGGTGTGAAAGGATCACTCTAATTGGCCTGAATTCCCCCAAGTCACTCATTTTCTCAGTAGCATCCTGAGGGCCCAAGGCCCTCTCACCCAGATACCTCTCTTTCCTCCACCAGAACTGGCCAGCCTTGGGGCAGTTGGCTTCCGTTTCTCTCTCACCATCCACTGCCAAGGTTGCTAGCCAGTCTTTGATTGGAGCCAGGTGGAGCTGGCAAAGCCAGCTTTTGTCTGCCTGGTCTTTGGATGCCAGTCTTCATCCTCCCTGGCTCAGGAGAAGTCTTTGGCATCTTGCTCTTTTCTGCAAACCCCAGGCATGGGGTCCTACACTTGAGACGTTCCCTGTGGGAATGGCACCAATAGGAAAATGATAATCCTATCATCCATTTACCTCCATCCACTTGTTTAAACTGGATCAATGTGAATGCAACACAACATGCCTAGCCCTCCAGAATTCAAAGAAAATGAACAGATTCAATAAAGGACAATGTGGGCACCCAAGGTATCTGAGCAAGCAACTTGTGGATCTAGGTGCCTTACACTGAATCCTCGAAATCTGGGCACCTTGTCTAGGATGTTTCCATTTGTAATTACACTGAGCTCCAAGCTGATTGAACTCTCTTTAGAGGGAAGGAGAAAAACAGAACTTAAGTGTTTTCAGTGTTCAGCTCTCCTAACTGCTTTAGCCGCTTATCTGGCGGGAGCTAGCAGGAAGCCCATAACTGCTTCATCCTAACTCGCCAAATGCTGGCAACAATTAAATGAATTCTTAAGAAGAGAATCAGAAAGGCAGGAGGCAAAATGAATGGCTTATCCAAGAGCTGGGGAAGGAGAGAGAGGCTGTGTATTCACGATGGAAAGCATATAAATACACACACATGCATATTATGTTACATATCTATAAAAATGTGAAATGTTATTTATTTTGAGAATACCCAGTCATTTCCATCTGTAGTAAGAATCCATAATAACATTCTCTGTTTATATAACTCTTTTCACCTCAAGAGATCCCGAATGCATTTCAGACAGTACTATACACAAACAGAGGCCAGGAGTGCCACCATCTCTAAAGTGTGGTGGTAGCAGCCAGGCAGAAAACATGTGGGCAGCTGCATTTTTCTCGGAGACCACTGACAGGAGAGTAGAGAGCTGGTTAAAGACAGCGGACAAGTCTTGTTCTTCAAACATTGTCAGAGGGGCTTTGAAAGTCTGGAGACACCACAAATTTTGATAGGCAATTAAGAAAAAAAATAAGCCGAGAAGAATTCAATTTATTTACTTTGGAAGGATTAAGGCTGGTGCAGGACAGGACAAGATTAGTGGAGCAGGGACCCTGGGGCATGCAAACCAGTCTGAGACATGGTCACAAAGTCTTACTCTTCAGATTATAGATTCTTATTATACTGGAAATGGCTTATGACACAGATATATAAAAAGGTCAGAGATGGCTCAGTGGTTAAAGGTGCTTGTTTGCAAAGCCTGATGGCTGGGTTTCAGTTCTCCAGTATCTACATAAACCCAGATGCACAAAGTGACACATGTGTCTGGAATTTGTTTGCAGTAGCAGGAGGCCCTGATGTGCCCATATTCTCTCTGACTCTCTTGTCTCTCTGTGTGTTAAATAAATGTATAAATAAATATTTATAAAAAGGTTATAGGAGCTGATCCATTTAACTTGTTTTTTTCC
Source organism: Zapus hudsonius (assembly GCA_004024765.1). Lineage (NCBI taxonomy): Eukaryota > Metazoa > Chordata > Mammalia > Rodentia > Dipodidae > Zapus > Zapus hudsonius. Next base: position 99,597 of record PVHP010000203.1, read on the forward strand.
TACAATATAGTTTACCAGGGAATTAGCAGGATCACCTAGAATACTCACTCTTTCTCATTTACCAATTCAGTTCAATTTGCCTACAACATAGTTGGTCTGGCTCCACATTGACCATTTCAAAACAATAAGAAAGAAGACAACAGCAATAATCAAAGGATTCCCCATTTCATAAAGTAAAACCTGGCAAAAGAGGCTATTCTACATGGCCCATACAGTAAGTAATGTGCTAGAAACTTTTGAACAGTTAGAAAACAAAACTGGAAAATGGCTGCTCCTTGCCCAAAGGAAAAAACTCCTGATCAAATGCCTCACTATGAGGACTGCACTTAGAAGCCTTAAATTATGCTTGTCTGAATAATAAATGAAAAACAAGCAAACAAACAAAAAAGGCCTATTTTCCCTGAGAAAGTAGATCAGTTACCTTTCCTTGCTGGGACCAAACAGCTGAAATAGAGAGCTTTAGTTTCCTGGCACTGGGAAGTGGAGCTGTATGATAAAAATCAGGAGGCCTGTTCCCTACCCCCTGTCCCCTGTCACACACCTCCTCCAGCAAGGCTCCACATCCCAAAGGCTCCACCAGCTACCACCTCAAGGGAGAAAAGGGACATACAGCCAGGAGACCCCTCCCATGGTGAAGGAAATGGAAGAGCCTGGCATACAAGTGCTTTGCGGGTAGGTCTAAGAAACCTTATCCATAGTACCCAGATAGACTTTGCATAACCCATTTAGTGACTCCATATCCCACGCCAGAAAAGTACAATCTTTGAGGGCAGCCAAAGCAACTAACCTTTGTTCCTGAGACATACGGGAGGGACCCATCTCTCCCTGGGGCACTAGGGTAGGAGCTGGGCAGTGTTGGAGCACTGCTGAACACTACTGAATCACTGAGGATGTTAATGACACATCTTTATTGTAAGCCTCCCTTTAAATAAGCCAAGGTGTTGGGAGCTGAGGTGATTGGATTCCCTGACAGGCTGTTAGCTGACTCTGCTTCAAATAAAGGGCCATCAACCAACTATCCAGAAATACTACTTTTATACTAGCCCTGGCTGCTTTGAATCCACAGGAAGCCACATTGTAACCACGGCTGCTTGCTGCTGAAACGAAATCACAGCTCCCCAAGACAGTGTCACCCACAATTGTTTCAAACAGCTCCTATCAGACGTTTTGTAATCTCTCACGTATCAGTGAACCGTACATGTCCCTTCCAGTCAAAGGAGTCTTTCCCAGCAGAAGGCCAATGAGTATTGCAAATACAGTCACTCATTTGGATAAATTTCTGTGACCAGTGCAAACACTTGTCAAACCTCCTCTCTGGCTCTATAGGCTAGCTGCCCCATTCACTTTGGGATCCAGCCAGTAACGATTCTCCTCTGCTTTGCCCTGATTTTGCAATATTAAACCCAATCAATGGCTTCTTTGAAGTTGCCTTTTTTTTCATCTAGATTTGATCTCTATTATTACTAGAGTGGAATAAGTTGGGAACCTAAATTGAGAAAGAGGGCAGAGGTGGTCACTATGGGACTATGAGAAGCTGAAGATGAGAAATTATCAGTCCTGGTTGCTGGAGGAGTTCCAGGAAGCTAGCAAATGACCAAGGGTCCCAGATACCCAAAGCCCAAGAGGTGTGATGCATTGCCACTATAGGGTTGAGGGTTCAAGCACTGGAGATCTGTGGTTCTAGAAGGTACCACCTGCTGCTCTCTGCTACTGCTGCTTACTGCTTCCAGAAACAGAGAAACAGGAGCACCAAGTGTTGGCGACACTGGCGGATAGGACCCAGAGAAATAAGTCTCCAATGTTAGTGCCCAGAGTCCTAAGTTTCTGACTTCTAAGATCTGGAGTGATAGGTCCATGACTCTTGGCCATGAGCTTCTGGATCCTTTTGTTCAACCCCTAGGTCTTGGACACTGAAGGCTCCAACACAGCCGTCACTGGAAGAGTTTCTTCTCATGTCCCCATGAATTCTAACCAGGTAGAAACAAAGGCCTTTTGACGACGAATTGGTAATATTCTCTGACATAGGCTTTTCTATATTGTCTGCTTTCCAGGACTTTCTGCATAAACTCAGCAAACAGAATATGAAGGGCGAGAGGAATACTGAACTTTTTACCAGCTTCACTGTGAAGTAGATGAAGAGGTAAAAATGATGTGATACAACCCTCACTGTGACTCCTTGGGATGTGGCCTTATTGCGAGTTCAGAGGTAGAGACAGCAGAGGCAGAAGACCATTTAGGCCTGACAAAGTTTGGGGAAAATTATCTCTTCTTCATAGTGTGCCTCCCTTTGCTATGTAGCCAGGAAGAACAGAAATGAAATCAGCTTAGTATACTCAAGGTGGTGCACTCAAAATGAGCGCTCCCATGTAGAACTTTCTCTCAGTTTATCTCGGTGTGGTTGGTAGACTAAAACTCTTACAGAGGAATAGAGCATTTAGTTAAGTCAAATGACCAAATCGCCTCCGCAGCTCGAGTCGGACCCTTCTTAATGCAGAAGTTCTTTCTACTGTATGGTTTCCAAAATCACAGTTAGCAGGAAGGTGAACACCGTTTTGAAGATCTGTGATGGGTCCAGGTCTTGATCTGACCTTCAGAACACCAAGATTTCATTTCTGAAGGAGGGAGTGTATGAAGAGAAGCGGTGAGAACTTTATTTCCTTCTACAGGTTTCCTTTAGCACCTGCTGGCTACTCCCCACACCATACAAAGATCCATTTGGACAGAAATAGGAGCAGTGACATCAGCAAAGACAGATTGGACCAGTGGATGGCACTTCTTTCAAAAATGGTATGCTAAGTAGTGCTTCAGTTCTGATCAATTACTAATATGCTCATCTCTGTAAATACCCACAAAGATCATTATTGCAGGACAGGAAGGTTCATCCAAAGGTATGTAAAGTTATCTGTTTCTACACTAGTCAGTAAACACTGTATCTCAGTCTACCAAACAATTCAAAACTTACAGAAACAGGTGAATTACACCAGCAAGTTCAAGGACACTTTAGATATTTTCATGCATGATAGGAACTCAGGGAGGCACTGAGAGGTTTGAAGAACGCCCATCATTTTCCCCAAGGTTGGAGAGAAAGTGTGCTTTCCATGGCATGTGTCTAGGTGGTCCCATGAGAAACAACTCCAAGCTAGATAAAATAGCAAAGGCTCAGTGTGACATATTCTTAAATAAGGAGTAAGTCACAGTGTTCCCTTTCTGGCCTCAGGCAGATTTCATTCCCTGCTCTAAAGTGTTCCATTGCTGTTGGCAAAGTTGGCCATAGATATAACTGTCTCTAGAGAGATTTATTTTTTAAAACAAATTGGGTGGGATAGTGCATTGCCACATTGCCATATATTTAGGAATCATATAATACACATGTCTAAAGGAAGTTTTTTTTTTTTTTCTAGAGGAACACAGAAACAACGGCATGATCTTCAAATGTCAAAACTGCCAACTTGAGGCAGGGGTCTCTCAGTCAAAATAGACTATTACCAGTTTGTACACTAGTCAGTGTACAAACACAGACTTCAGTTTAGTTATGAATTATCTCCCAAATGCTCATGAAGACTTGGTTCCCAATGCAATGTTCAGATGTGAGGTTTTGGAGAAGCGATTGGATCATGAGGACTCTAACTTAAACAGTAGATCAAGCCACTGGTAGATTCATAATCTGATAGCATTATTAAGGGGTCTGGGGAACAAGGTGGTGTGCTTAGAGGAAGTAAGTTACTGGGGACATACCATTGTCCTTTCGCCTTCTTTTGCTTTCTCTGTTTCCCAATAACCACAAGAAAAGAAGCTATAAGCCATTATATTCTCTCTGGCATGACGTAAGCCTCATTGCAGGCTCAAAGTTATAAGACAAATGACCATGGACTAAAACCTCTGAAACTGTGAGTCAACATACATCTATCCTCCTTCAAGTTTATTTTCTGTCATTTTGTAGCAGCCTGCATTAGTTCCTGTGACCAAACATCTGACAAGAATCAGCTTAAGGAAGAAGAGATTTATTGGCAGCTGGGGCAGGAGACCAGCTGGTCACATTGTGTTCACAGTCATGAAAAGAGAAAGAGAGAAACGGGAAGTGGGACCACAGTGACCTACTTCCTCCAGCAAGGCTCCACTAGTACACACCTGTAAGAACTAGTAAACAACTAGTAAGAACTAGTAAACACCTGTAAGAACTAGTAAACAACTAGTAAGAACTAGTAAACACCTGTAAGAACTAGTAAACAACTAGTAAGGACTAATAAACAACTGTAAGAACTAGTAAACACCTGGAAGAACCAGCAAACAACTAGTAAAAGCTGCCAGTGGAGTTGGTCTTCCTTTGGCTCCAGAGAGCTGAGCTGCTCTAACGGAGAGGTCAATGTTAACAGGGATCCAGTTAAGAAAGGAAAGAGATCCTGCCCAGGAGAGTGGCAAATTCCTTCTTGCCTATTGAAATTTAAGAGAATCAAGATATGCTTACGCTATCCCAATTATCTACAGAGTCAGGTTGGGAGCACAATGTGTGAAAGGTCCAGGAATGAAAACTGTGTTAAACATATGGGAAGAACCTATGGTTCCACGGAGACATTTGTTTTCTCTCTTGTTTCTTCCTAAATGGTGCCTTCCCTATCAGCATTTTTTAGGGGGAAGGGATAAGAATAAAGAGTAAGAGGAAAGACAGACGGTGGCTGACAGCCATAGCCCAAGCCAACAGTGAGTGGACAGGACAGAGGACAAGCAGAGATTGAAGTCACCATGTGAAAGGGCTCCCAGCTCCAGACGACTGCACCAGGTAGGTAGCCAGGGCCAGTGTGGGAAGAGTTCCAAGCTTTATGTTTATGTTTTAAAACCAAAATTCTTGGTGTGTGCATGTACCCTTTCATTTTTAAATACTGGTGCAATTATTTGCAAAAGACTCTGTAAGCCAAAAACAACAACAATCCATAATGCGGGCTGAATCTGGCCAATAGCCTAACAACTTGTGGAATCTGCTAGAAAGAATAATTCTGCTATAAATGTAGGTGTGGGGAAAATGGGGAATTATACCGTCTCTCAGATCCTGTTAGGATCCCAGTAAACATCACCTCTTTTCCTGAATTCGGAACCAACTTAAAAGAAAGAAGTGTACAAAGGCGGAGGCTGGGGTGCAAATTCGACCTTTCTCACTGAAGAAAGCAAGGACAGGAAGGATGGACAACTGAACTCTCAGTTCCATAATCATTAGTCTGCGTGGGGCCCTCACCCACCTTTCACATCTACCCAAAGAAGCTGTGTTCTCTGTAGGCACCTGGCTCTTTAATGAAACACAGCTAAAGGGCAGAGCTACTCACATTTGGTTTATCATTCAAGATACCTGCAAGAGAAGACTCTCTCCTGTCCCCACTATTGGGAGTGACAGATGGCCTGGTGGAGCCCAGTATTCCACATAGACAGAGGTGACAGCAAAGAGAGGATGCCCTGCATAGTTATTTCCTGACAAGCCCCCCTCCAGCACACAGTGCATGCTTGTGCACGAGTAACAAAAAGGCCCTCCACCCTGGCAGAAGAATGGCAGAAAAGCCCTCTCCCCCGGCCAATGCAGCCTCAGCCTGGGGCACTTAGCTTGGCATGCAGCACCAGGGCTAGATTCCAGCCCACACTTGCCTACTCGGCCGAGTGCCTAAATACAAAAACCCACAACTGCCCAGAGCAGCTCGGCTTCAGATGCTAATAATCCTACCAATTTGATTCCAGACTCTCTAGTCTCCAAAGTCACCACATTGTGAGGAGACCCACTCATTGTCCACCTCACACTGTTGGAAGCAATAATGTCCAGACTGTGTCAATTCTGTGCATGAGCTGGACCAGAGGAAAGGCCGACTGCCTGGCTTGCCTGCTGCTTTTATGTTATTAAATCTCAATTTCACAATCACGACTACAAATTTTCAAAGAATGAACAGCCATTTTTTTGTTTCCAGCATGTCAGTATGTAGTGAGGCTATAATCATTTCCTCACACTGTTTTTTTTTTATTTTTAGTAAAAATAAAATAAAATAGGAAGGGAGACATTGTTTTAAGAGTTCCCATGTACAACTGTGGCTTTTCCCACATTCTTTCTATTCGGGTGTCAGACTGTAATTGTTAGTTAGCAGCAAAGTTACTGGATAGGTTATAAAGTGCATGTCACATGAACAGTCAAAGGACTAAAGGAAATTAAGTAAACAGCTGGTATCTTTGAGGTGGAGTCCGGTTTCATTGCAAACAACAATCAAGCTCTTCTGGGGTTGTACACACTTCTTTTTTTAATTGTATTTATTCATTTTCAAGCAAAGAGATAGAGAGAGAGAGAAAGAGAGAGAGTGCACCAGGGCCACCACCTTGTGGGTCTGGCTTATGTGGTACACACTTCTATATCCAGGATATAGCATCTTTATTTGTGGAACTGAACCCAGGACTCTAATTAAACAAAACTAAACAAAGAAGAGTGGAAAGCACAGCTATCCAGAAGTGAGAGATGAGCCCTAGAAGGGGAGAACAGAAGGAAAGGTAGACATCATTCCTGGACCTGGTCTGCGATCAGCCCTGCCTCCAGAGGAAGGCCCAAGACATTGACCTTCTCCATCCTTTACACCCGCCCCAGCCGCATACTTAAACAGGAAAACGAAAGGTTCTGTGACATGAAGTTAGTCCATTTCCCTATTGCATTGTCAACAAACAGAATTCTCCGTGTTTAACAACTTCTCTCCAGGTATTTGATGTTTTAGGGAAGGAAAGAAGAAACCAGGCTGACTGGTTAACCTGCAAAGGCTTCTCTTTCCAAACAGTTTGAGACTGCCTATTCATTCACTCATTCATTCATTCATTCTCTGAGTACTTATCAAGCCAATCCAAAAAGGGCATGGGGGTCACTGCTTTGGCTGTCACCTGTTCCATGTTTCCATGAGCATAAATTGCGCTCTCAAAGCTGCTCTTGTGTGTAGTCTAAACCAAGAGGAGCAACTGCCTCGTTTTCCCGTTAATAACCACTCAAGGAAGCAACAGCAAATAAGTACTTTATCCCACATGTAATGCTATGCATGCGCATGAAGAGTCAGAGGAGAATATTGCGTGTATTATCCCGTCCACTTTAATGTGCAGAAATGTGAGGATAGGGAGGGGCTCCTTGGAGGGACGTGGAGCAAAAAGAACTCTGTTCTTAACTGTGGCCACCCTCATCTCAGGCAGAGGGCTGAGGCTGAGCCCTTCTGGGAGGCGCAGACATGGTTTTCCTCATTTATCTTCCTAAGGCTCCTACACGGAGACCTATAGGGTGAAAAGTCGCCTCATAGATAAATACCCTTACTGCAAGATGCCATGAAGATCAGCCTGCTTTCTCTTCTGCTCTCTTCCCTCGCAAGATAACAGAGGAGGAGAGTGGAGAAATGCAGTTAAAATGTACCGCACGTTACTAATCCTAACATAACATTGGCAGCTTGTACCATCCCCCTGCCAAGCCCAAATTAACACACTGCCTCACTGGAAGGCAAAGGCTGTGGCTATATTTATAGCTCAATTAACAAGTTTCATAACTAACCCTCCAGAAGTCCTAGGCAAACCTGACAAATGCTATGCATCTTAACACCACTGTGACCCTGCCAGGATGCCACCATCTTCTCACGGGGACAACTCATGCTATCACCTTGCAAGAACAATGATGATTGGCACAGGCCCATCAGATAAAGGGAGGCTGGCTGGGCAATTTGGCTCTTGTCAGGGGTGCATCTCTTCACAACTCCCAACCAACACACATACGGTGGAAGCAAGCAGCCGGCTAATTTTTCCTTTTGTCCACGATGGAATCGCTTGCTTTCAGGAGCCAATGGTTGCTGAGAATCATGGCCATCTTATGACTCAGAGCCTTGGTACCTCTGGGAACAGTGTGACACAAACAGAGTTCATCACTTGGAGGAGGTGCAGTCTCTGAAGAAGAGAGGGCCTTTCGCAGCATCTGCTAAGCAGGTTATTTTTGCTTAAGGGAGAAAGTTCTCCAGTCAGCCAGTTACTACTGTACTGTATCCAGGTTCTGTGAAGTATTATTTTAATGTTTTATTAATTTATTTGTAAGCAGAGAGATACAGAGGAGAGAGAGAGAGAGAGAGAGAGAGAGAGAGAGAGAGAGAGAGAGAGAGTTTATGGGTGCACCAGGGACTCTAGCCACTGCAAACAAACTTCAGATGCATGTGTGCCTGTTTGTGCATTTGGCTTACAAGGGTGCTGGGGAATTGAACCCTGAGCCTAAGGCATTGGGGGCAAGCACCTTAACCACTGAGCAATCACTCCAGCCTGCAGAGAAATGTTTTTAATGAAACACATGTTCTGGAGGGAACTTTTTCTTTGTCCAGGTGGGCATTCCCTCTATTAAGAAACAGCAGAAACACCTGCACTTCACAGTCCCTGCTTGTCAGGCTCCTGCATGGGGCTGGGTGCTTTGTAAGTCCTGCAACACTGTGTCCTCCACAATATGTAGCTGAGAATAAGTAACGGGAAGAGCTCAGCATTTGAGAATGAAAAATGAATGACTGAATTACTGAATAAAGTAATGTCTACACACACAACACACACACACACACACACACACACACACACACACACACACACACACACACTCAAACACACACACACCAGAACAATAATTCCACAGACCTCTTGCTATAATTTTCAGTCTGTAGTTAAACCAATTTTTGTGCACCATCCTCACATCTTCATATCAACCAAAATTATCATCCATCACCTCTGCCCTGTTATTATTAAGTGTCTTTTATTTATGTCAAAATAAATTTGGAAAACCACAGTTTGCTGGTCAGCCCGGGCCTTGATCCATTTCTAGTGATTGAAACCCTTGGGTCACAACATGGAGGAAAAGACACTACTAACTGTATTTAATATTTGGATAAATGACATTTCCCTTGACTATTTAAAGAGACATAATCTAGGATTGTCTTTAACTGTATTTTTATGCTAAAATGTGCTTTTATTTTCCAGTCATCTCTTCATAATAACACCTATGAAGGGCAATGTCTCCATTTACCTACTCCTTAGAAAAGGTGATCAGAGAAACTATTGTTAATCCACAAAAACTTATTCCTCCTTTGAGTTATTTCTTTTCGTGGCCTTAGATCCTATACATCAGCTATTCTTTCTAAAGAATACAAATTGACCATTTTCTTAGGACGCCTTGTGGCTTCTGAGAAAATACTGTAAAGCTGTAGGCATAGGATAAAGTTAAGACAAGGTAAAGCATTGTCTGTCAGGGTTCAAATAACTATTGTTTCACTTGCTTCTCAAATAAGTTGTGAAGCTGCTTTTTCTTTAGTTTTACGATATTTTTATAGTTTTAGTTTTTATTATACTTATTTGAAAGAGAGTGAAAGAGAGAATATGGGCACACTAGGGCCTCTTGCCACTGCAAACAAACTCCTGATTCATGTAGCACTTTGTGCCATCTGGCTTTACATGGGGTACTGGGGAAATCAAACCATGTCAGCAGGCTTTAAAAGCAAGTGCCTTTAACCACTGAGCCTTTCTCTGGCCCCAAAGCTGCCCTTTAAATACTTCAGAAAGAGAACTGTCCACTAGTCAAATATGGACCCCAAATTTGTTTAGTTGGACAGCAATATGCAGAAGCTGCCCAAAATGCTGTTACAATACATCTTTAAGAAATGGCTTTGGGCAGGCCATGCTCTAGTCTGAAGATGGTAATAAAGAAATGTCTACAGGAGTGCACACACACACACACACACACACACACACACACACACACACACACACACCAGAACACATAATCCTACAGGCCTCTTGCTGTAACTTATATAACTCCCCCTTGTCATTCTTTGTGTCTTATATTTCAATAATTTCACTCACTCATCATACTCGTACTTGACCAAGCTCACTGAATATATCTTCTCTCACTATAATTGAATATAAAATCCTACAAGTACAAGACATCATCTGTTTGTTCCCTCTTATTTCTAGTGCTTATCTGAATTCCTGCCTGACTCCTGGTAAATATTCTTTCTATATTTGTTGAATGAATGAATGAACGAGTAAACAAATGACCCTCTCTGAGTTCCCATCACATTGTCCATACATCACCATATCCTTCACTTAACAGAAACTGAAATTCTAGAGACTGAACCACCCAGTGGTACTCAAGGGACCTTGAGATGAATACAGAATCCTTATCTCTAAAAGCTCACAAAATCACACACTACTTTAATGAAGGAGATGTGTTAAAAGTGCTCTGAAAAGATTGGAAAGCATTTCCAGTGTAGAGAGCAGCAGAATTTCATTCCCTGGACAGGAGAGACAGGGCATTATACACAGAAAGAACTGGCAAAACTGCAGAGATGTGAAAGCACACATGTTTAACACCGACTAGTCTGTCTGGGCAGAGTGGCTAGAGGTGCGTACCAGGAAAACAGCACCTCTCTAGAACAGATGGGCAAAGATACAGACCAGCTGAGAAGTGTAGATGGTGTTCTGTGGGAAAGAGACACTGTTTAAAGCATATCACACATGCAGCACCCAGAAGAGAAAGATGCTATTGAGATTCCCATGATCTCACTGAGGGAGTAGCCAGAACAATAAGACCAGAGTTTGATATAGCAGCCCAGAGATGACAGGGCAAGAGGGAGGCTGAAGAGAAGGCCAGAAAGCTGAGTTTGTTTTGGGAGAAATCTCTACAACAGAAACCTTGAGGATGGGATTAACAGGCAACAAGAGGGGAGAAGAGAGAAGAGAGTTGAGCAGGGAGGGGACTGCACTTTCTGGCCTGGGAGAATTAGACAGGAGTGTGCTGAGCAAGGATAATGACCTGATGATCAACAGTGACCTTTCCCAAGGTCATTTCAGAAAAATGAGGGCAAGAAAAATAAATACACAGAGCAAAGACTGAGTGAGGTATGAAGAAACAAAAGCTTGGAAAAGAAGCTGTCATGAATTTACTTGATCAGAACATTTGTTGAGGCGGAGGGCAGGAATGACCAGGTAGAGCATGGAGGACTTGTAGGGCAGTGAATGTCTTCTGTCCCAGACACTAGATACCGAGGGGCAGACTCACAAAATGAGCTCCAGTGTGAACCTTGATGTAAACTATGGACTTTGGGAAAAAGAGACACATTTCTCATCTGTGGGAAGAAATAACCCATTGTGGTGGCTACAAAGGAGTGTTCCGTGCTTTCTGCTCAAATTGGTCACAAATATAAAAGTTCTTTAAAAGATAAAACTTAATGAAAACTGATGAAGTTAAAGAGATGTAATATGGCATCTTGAGCTGAAAATAAACTCAGAAAAGATGATTCTCTCATACAATCAGAAAATCTTGAGACTTTTTAAAGTATACTTACATGTAAGAACTTTTATGTCTTTTTTGTTGTTTGTTTTGGTTTGGTTTTTGTTTGTTTTTCATAGTAGGGTCTTGCTCTAGCCCAGGCTGACCTGGAATCCACTATGTACTATGAAGTCTAAGGGTGGCTTCCAATTCCTGGCGATCCTCCTGCCTCTGCCTCCCAAGTGCTGGGATGAAAGGCATGTGCTACCACACTTGGCTGAACTTTCATATCTTAAATAGTCTGGAAGGAAAATATTTGGGGGAAGAAATATAGATGATGACATCAATGTCATTAGGAGGGAGCGAGAAGAGAGTCCTGTGCACAGTAACAGAGCAAAAGATGCTATGTCGTCAGTTATCCCCCACAATGTCCACCAGTCTCTTCTTTAATGTCGTTTATTTAGATCCTGCCCTCAGAGGCTCACTAATTAGACCGCTCGCTCATTTATGAAGGGCTATGAATGGATATGAACTTTGCACAGCTCCTTGAATAAAACAACTTCTCACAGATTCATTTATTGAACATATCTATTGAGGAAATGATAGATGTGGATTCTTCCTCAGTGGGTCGTTTTGGCTTACCACTGAAATATCATAAAGTTTTCATTAAGCAAATGACTCGGGCCCTCTCAGATTTAGATTATGAGATGCTTATGGATCCATACAGCCTGTCATTTGAGGTCCAGAAGGAGGAGAGCGGAGACTTTGGCTGGAACAATATCAGAGACGTCATAGTGATGTCAAGCAGGAGGTTCCTCTGCTTTTCTGCTATTCTAATCCTAATTTCATCCAAAAGTTACTTTCCTTCAGGGACCAGAAAAGGCTGCCACAGTCTGTGTCATCACATTCAGATGAATAACATCAAGAGATCAAGAGAGTCTTTCTTTTTGGGCACCTTTCTTGTAAGAGAGAAGAATTCCAAAGAACATCAGCAGACTTTGCATAACCTCTCTCTCTGGTCAGAATTGTTCTACAAGTCAATATCTTAGATCATTTTTAGGTAGATACTAGGGGATGGGACAGCCATGCCTATGTGAAAAGCCTCTCCTTGTAAAGAGAATCAATATTTTCAGATGAATATGGTCTGCAGAAGACCATGGAAGAAGAAAGGTTTAATGCGGGAGGATAAAGTCAAAGAGTGAAGAGATAAATGGATTTGGGTAGATAGAAATGGACAATGTCTGCCAGGCTTGAGTCAAAAGTACAGCATAAGAAAGAGAAAAGGTAAAATATGTATCCATGGTGTGGTCATTTGAATAATGTCCCCCAATAGATTCAAAAGTGTATTATAATTGTAAATTGTCTCCAGCCAGAACTGGAGGTGTGTCACCTTGGCCAGATCCTAGGGTTCAGCCCTAAGGTGTTTCTGGGGTGGGTCTGGAATTCTAGCTTTACATATGCAAAAAGGAGTCTGAGCTCAAGCCTGGAGTTCCTCTTGTTTGCAAGTTTTGGAGTGTGCTTGCTTGCTTGCTTCTGGAAGTGCTGGGCTGTCTCTCTCTCTGCTTGCTTCTGTAAAAGGGGGCCAGCCTTTGTCCTATCTTCCCCTGGGTCTATTGCTTCAATAAATACTTTCCTCCCCCAAATTGTGCCTGGTTTGGAGAGTCATCCCAGCGACATGTGGCTGACTATGACATATGGGGAGATCAAATTTGCATTGGGGAATGATTTCATTAGCAAATAGATTTAAATGATGGACAGGTACACAAAGACTTCAAGATTAGCTCATGTGACATAGAAGAGATCTGTCAAAGGTTTGTCACTCACTGTCCTTCCACCATGCTGGCTGAGATGGCCACTCACTCCACTGACATTCTCTGTCTGTCTTAGGTTAGACCCAGTACACCAATATGAAAATAAATACCAGTAAGTCAAGTTTTCTTCAGTAAAAAAAAAAATGATATAACTTAGAAGTGAAGAGTCACAGCTACATAAATAAGTGCAAAAATGATTGTGGGTACATGATGATTCTAGAAAGCACTGTATGTCTGCAAATTAGCTATGGTCAATTTTATCTGGGGCAGAAAGAACTTCCTAAAGCAATACAATATTTGATCTGGGTCAAGAAAAATAATTAGCTGCTCACCAGATAATAAAAACGGGTTGGAAGAGCATTTTAAAAAGAAAAGATAATATAACCAATGCCATAGAAATCTGAAGCAGTATTCTGTCCCCATGAGAATGCCAAGAAGGTGTGGATAGCTAGTGGACAGAATCTAATGTATTGAGAATGGAGGTGTGGAGGGAGATCTCTATGTAGATAAATTGTAATTTTATGCAAGAAATAATACTGGAGGCTTAACAAAGTGAACAGATATTTTCTAGAACCATCATGGAAGTGGGGTTTCAGGGAGACTAAGTGAGGGAAAGGTCACAGGTGAGCTCAGTTCAGATACTGATTCAGTAGCTCAGGCAGTCCTTGGGGTTATGTGAGCCCAGACAACGCCAGACAGACTGATGAAGGGGGAGGAGGAAAACGTTCTAAGGACTGTCATAGAAGTTTGGTTGTGGTGAAGGGTGTGGAGACATCCATGAGGAAAATAGGTGATGGCATCAGTAATCAGGATCAAGAAGATAAGAGAGGCCCACACATGCGGGTGTTCTTGGGACTTTCCAAGTTTAGCACTACAATTTCTACAACTAGGAACTCTATCAGTTCCAGGTAAACCAGGATGACTAGAAGTAAGTAGTTACTCTATGGACAAGTAAATTGTCAGGGGGATCACAGTAAATTCAGTTTCCAAGATAATAAATTTTAAATCCATTGGACAGTAGAACACTGTATTTGTATTTAGTTGTCTCCAAATAAGTAATTGGATCAGTAAATTCAGCTAGCTAGCATTCAAAATGTCTGTTTCAAAATGTGATTTTCAAACAAATTTCCACATTCCAAACTGCTACATTGGACATATCACCAGTTGCTCTCATATACAAATCTGGGAGGCCCTGGCTCAAGTTGTGTTAAAGAGTTGTTCTCTACTGGTTACACAGGCTGCAGATTGATGAACACTTCCTGAGCCATTTACAAAGCTGGTAAAAATTATCCTTAAAGGTAAGTACTATTATTACCCATGGTCATTCCTACTTAAGAGATGACCATCTGTTTTCACTGAGTTCATCAGAAAATAGAGAGCTTCTGGGCCTTATTAACCTTTGTATCAGAAAGATATATCTGTACTCTGCCTTTAATCCCAATCAATAATTCGTTGCAAAAATGAATCATAGTCAGTCCATAAATGCCCCTATTACACTTATCACACATCAAGTCAAAATCTCTAAATTCTTTTACCTTGAGTAAAATCAAATAAGACCTTGACAACATGGCACAAGGCAAGTAGTTTTGAAAACTGCTCTGAGGATTCTAAGCATTCAATTTAGCTTGGCAAAGCCTGGAAACACCATAGGAACAGGAAGCTCCATTGGATACTTGAGCCAATTCTTTCCAACCAATACCATGCTGTACAAATTGACTCACTACCCTGAGAGTCCCTAAATTCTTATTTAAAACAATGGGTATTGCTATTTCAAACATTGAAGATAGTATTCCATTCTAAACCTAGCAATTCCCACCAGTGATTTAAACCAGACCTTTAGTGTTATTTTAACATAGGTTTTGAATTTAATTATCCTAAATGTCTAGAAGAATGCATACAATTCCCAAACTGTTTATCTCTTTTATGGTAAAATCTCTTCCCCTATCCCTAGAAATCTGTTTTAATTATTTAATCAGTTTGGCTGAAACTCACAAAGCATTAAATTGTTAGTTGTTACTTAACATTCCTTATAAATTGCATTTATTAATTTCTGGATAGAGACTTGTCCATTGCTACAGTAATTTAAATTAGTACCACATGGTTACCGACCACTGCTGAATGATGATTAAATCTTTGGGGCAAATGCAGTCTTTTAAGATATTTAAATGGTGCTAAAGATAAGTTAACCAAATTTAGACCCAAGAAGTTACAATTTATCAAAAATGTAATAAAGCATGACCAGAATATTCATCGTAAGCAGCACATAATGTGGTCCATGAAATGACATCTTAGCATCTCTCTGGCTGTGGTCACGGGGAGGTGTGCTGACACAGCACACGCAGCAATGCTCCATTGATAGTTAACACTTCTATCTACAAGGCGCCTTGCAATATCATGCCTTTTTATACACTCAAGTCCCCCCTGATACTCTATCAGTCATTCTGTGACTCGACACAGTGAAATATTTCTTTCTGGGGCTTTAACTTCCCAGGCACAAACAGTCAACAGAGCACACAATCCTTGGGGATCTTCGTAACAAACGGAGGTGCTGTAGGGTCTTTGGGGTGCTTCAGAATGATAGCCATCTCTTCAAGAACTAACTCCACAGGGACCATTGAGTCCAAACTTCCCAGGTAGGTATGATGGGGAGAGGCTCTGGTGAAGAGAGCCGCTGACTCCAGGCCACAGAAGTGGACAGAGGCTCTGGAACTCAGGCTGAGAAAGTTTCTCAAACCACTAGGTCTGCTCGAAGGTGAGTCCATCCTCATCCCTCAAAGTTGCTTGTCTCCTTGAAAGAATCTGAATATTTCTCCCCAGCCAATCAACTTGAGACATCAGATAATATAAAATTCAATACGACCTTGAATACAAATAATTTTTTTTTAGATACTAGGGAGACAACCATGAGCAGGACATGCGGGAAGACATAAGTACCCTCTGCTGGTAAAACTGGCTGAAACACTCAGGAAAACAGCAAACTCTACTCATAAAATAATAGATTCATCTCCTGCAGCTAAAGATAAATATTAAATAATCCTAGGTGATACTGGCTGGAAATTAATTTCTGTAAGGCAAACAGTCTAGGACGTATATGTGTTTCAGTTTCTGTTTGGCAAGGTGCCTATTTCGAGCGTCCTGCACAGACCTTTGAAGTGCTTGGGCCGTTCTGATAATGCAGATGCTTAAATAGACTGGCATCCTCGGGGCTCCCAAGCACTGTGAGAACGCCTGTTTTGGATCATCACACTCCTAACTAATTCCAGGTATTCAGCCTGAAAACACAACCCTTTTTTTTAATACATTAATGATACATTGCAGCCCTTCGGAATTGAATTGTGCCAGAAGATAGGAGTGACACTCACTTATGAGAGGAGTCATCAAGTGCTGAACCACTGCAATTTGTGTTCCCCAAATTACAGTCAGGTGCAGCTGGCCACACGGGGCAGGTTGAAACCGGATACACAGTGAGGCAAAACGTGCTTCAGCTCGAGCCCTCTAATGATTAATTTATAATAGAAAGAAGGAACAAAGGGCAAACAGTACATTGTATTCTAAATCATGAAACTATTACAGTGATCCTGCCTGCCTACTCTAAGACTCTCTGCGAGCCAAGCTCTCTACCCTTCTAGACGTTTCAACTAGGCCGCTTTCATCCTGGTGTTGGGCAATCATATAAAATGTTCCCATGAAGCCAAACACACTTCCATGGAAACTTTCAGAAATGTTAAAATAAAAATAGCCACCAAAATAATAAGAAGAATCTACAATCTGAATTTTTTTTAATATTAAAGCCATTTAAAAAATAATGAGACTCTCTCTGAAAGGATCATCCCTAGAGAAATGGAAACTTGAATATGTGCTTTTCTGAACAAAATACAGTCATGGAAGAAAGAAGGAAGTTTCTGGTCAGTGAGTAAGGTGATCCTCATTTCCTAGTCTACTTGGGTTCTTTCTCCAAAAGGGTTTCAACAGAAGCTGGAGGCTGTGCCTGTGAGATTCCCTGACTTCGATCCCTCTCCTAACACTGCAAGCTCCTCTCCAGAAGAGACACACTATGCAGCATCTGGGCTTGACAAATGTGACTGCACTCTGTCTCCTCCAAGCACCTCCTGGGCTTCAGCTGCTCTTCCCTCCATGGTGTCCATCCACACACGCTGATGGACAATCTTCCTTACAGTGGCTGGACTTCAGTGCTGGGCAACGTGACTCACGAATGTTAACAGTGAAGGCCCTAGACCCCTTTCTTCTGAAGGGCATGAGTGGACGGCAGCTACTTCAACAGCATTGCTTTGCAGCTACTGCCAAGGACTTAGGAAAGAGAAAGGTTTATTTTGGCTCCCTGACCTGTGTTCCATGCTTAACTTATGTGACAGAGCAGTTAAAGAGAAAAGCTCCTTATCCAATCGGCGTTCCGTCTCTTACTCTCCCAACATTCAGTCTGGGTTCAGGGTACCTGACAGTGCTGCCCACACGTCCACCAAGGCTCAGAAGAAAAATCATAGGGAATAAAATGTCTTTTTCTCTCTCCCCCACACCTTCTGAAATGATAGCACAAAGGTTAAAAATGCAGAGATATCCATGGACTAGGATAAAGTGGAAATAACATTTGAACATCAGCTTCTACAAGGAGTAAGACCCAAGGCAGGGAGAGGAAGGGCTGGTGCTGTGAGGATGGAGACCAAGATGGGAGCCCAGCAGAAGCAGATGACTAGAGAGAGAATGCCTGCGGCTCTTCCCGAGGCCCTGACTTCACTCTCCAATGACCACTCTGTTCGATTTTTCAATGCCTATCTATTTGGGATTATCTAGCTGTAGTTGGTTTATTACGTGTCTGGCTTTTGAGGTAGTGATGAAACAGGAGATGGTTGGCTCCTGTCCCAACCCCACCTTCTGTTGCTCTAGCATCATTTGAGAACATTCTGGAAATAGCTTGTAAGGTTAGGAAACTGTCCCCAGAGAACTCAGCTGAGGCTTTTTTTTTTTTTTTTGATATAGAGAAACAAATCTGAGCATTTTTTTGTAAATCTAATATAGCAAGTTTTTAACTTAGGACTCTCCTCCCTGCCCTGGTTCAGTACTCCTATAAGAAACTCTAGGTTGATAAGCAGAGCTTATGAGAGAGCAGCGAATGTAGAGGGAGGGAGGGAGGATGTCAGGTTAGGGAGGTGGGCTTCCGTGTTAAGCTAGAGTTTCTAAAATGCACCTCTGTCTCCAAAACCAAACCTTCATTGCCCCTGCTTTTCCTTCCCTAATTCAGTGCCTCTGAAGTCAGCATGCTCAAGTGAAAATTAGCATACTTCAACACATTTCTCTTCCTCTGTGTAGTCTGGCCTCACACTCACACTGCTGCATCCCTGGCTCTCTTGACCCAATACTTGGGTCCAAACAATATCTATCTGTCAGATGTGATTCAACTTCAAAATGACCACCAATATCCTGCCATTTATAGGGTTGGGTCAACCACACACGTCCACCTCTACATGAGTGGGTAAGCATCCCTCCAAGAATGAATCTGACTTCACACCTGCAGTAAGGATTATCATTAATTACTCTCTGGCCATATTATGATGACACAGAGCTTCTGACTCGTTTAAAAACACGCAATCATCCTCATGCTTAGACTGGCTGGTGTCAAATATCTGCACGGTTGGGAAAAGTGAGTATTGGCCACGTTCACAGTGTCTGAGAGGTACAGGGCTCACTTTTGCTGAGCTAGGGGGCTGTCACTTACACATGGGCTTAATTCATTTTCCCATTTGCTTTTTCATGTACTTCTACTCCTGTTGTGGTGGGGTTTATTATTATTATTATTATTAATCTCAGAATAAAAGGAAAGGTTCAATACAGACAAAGAAGAAACGCCATAAAAGTCGACGGTGATAACGTATTCAGTGGGAACTGCGGTCTCGGCAGGGGAAAGTCGCGCACCTACTCATTCTTTTGTGATGGTTGTGTTTCTACCATTTCAAATTTAATACTTTTTCTAATATATTATATGTTACCTCCCATGTATTTAAGCTGCACTTAAAAGCATGCTAAGAACTGGTAATTCTTTAATGGTTGTTCACTTACAAGCGATTGTGGGTCATTACACAATCATTTAAAGGGCATTAATGAGAACCATTTAATGGTTTTTAGTAGAATATCATTGTAAGGGACAGGGGAAAAGTTACTGGCTGTAAATTTTTATGACCGTTTCTTACAAAACGTATTACTTTAAAGATTTATGTATGTAACAATGAGTACAATAAAAGCCATGCTAAAAATAATTTGAAGCCAAAGTGATGCATATAGGTAAGTCTTGGTTCTGCTGCAATTGGGTGGGCCCTGAAAAAAAAAATCTGTCTTTTCTCCTTTCTTCTCGTCTTTTCCTCCCTCCTATCCTGCCTCCCCCATTTCTTATTCCTTCATTTTCTTTCTTAAACAATACTTTGGTACCTTGAGATATTTCCTTTACAGGAAACAATTGCATGTTGAAATCTGAGGAAATCTTACAATTTCATTTGGGGAGGGCAGAGGACAGACACACAGGTAGAAGAGAGGGTATGTGGCCTAAAAATGCCCCACAAGACAGCGGAACTCTGTCTATAGAACCTTGGGTCCGTATACCGTCATTTAACACTATTTTCTCTTGTATAGCATAGGATTAAAATAGCAAAGCCAATATTTTCTGGGACATCACTCCCTAAGGTGGGATGGGGGCCACAAGGAAAGAGGGCCTTGTTCTGCAATCCACTCTGTCATCCATAAAGTGCATAGAGAGTGGCCTGGAGCCCACCCAGAGGAGCACAGTGGTCTTGCTCTACCCAGTTCACCTCGTACTAGACTGAGGGTGGGGCCATGTTAGTGTGTTTTAATATCACAATACGAATGGCTTTATGCCTGCTTTTTTGTCTACAAGGAGAAAAACAGTGCCCCTTGCCCAGGATTTATTCTTTCTTTCTTTCTTTCTTTCTTTCTTTCTTTCTTTCGTTCTTTCATTCATTCTTTCTTTTTCTTTCTTCTTTCTTTCTCTTTCATTATTTTCCTTCTTTCTTTCTTTCTTTCTTTCTTTCTATTAAATAGAAACTTTGTAAGCATAATTCATGTATTAGTGCCTCAACTCCCTCCTCCCTGCCCCCATTCCACTGAGGGCCCTCCTCAGTGAGATTGTGCCTATGTTCCACTGGAAGTGAGGGCTATGAGTTGTGTGAGTAGCAATCACTGAGTGGGGGGAGCAATGCCTCTAGATATTCCCCCCATCATGCCTCTTACAATCTCCCCACCCTTCCACAACGTTCCCTGAGCCGTGGTGGGTGAGTTTTCAGTCTACTTTAGTGTTGAGCTCTTAGAAGCCTCTAGACTTCTGCTTTGGAACATTTCGAGTGTCCTTGGTGGGGTGTCTGTCTTCTTCACCCTGGCTCAGGTTATACTTGCCCAGGATTCTTGCATAAGCAGCACGATATCTCTAATCAAGGAGGCCGAATTAGCAGAGCACATGGAATAAACAGACCCCTCCCCTGGAAAGCAGAGCTTTTACTGTTTGTATTACCTAACACTTGTATTTCTCTCTGATTATAACCCAAACCCTATTACCAATAAGAAGAAGATTTACGATAACCTCATCAAAAGATGATGAATTACTACTTTTAATTAAATGTAGAAAAGAGATGCTTTAAAATAAACATGCTAACACTTTCATAATCATTAATGTTTCATGGTGGGAACACCAGAAGCTACCTGAATATTTCAGAATGTGACATTGTAACATCAGGCAAAGGGGACTTTTGCAATTTATGAAAGTCCCACAGGGAAGTTGTGGTTTGGAGCCTCCGTTTTCAGTCCCTTGGAAGTCAGGGTACAGTGCAGTCTACACATCCTCTTCCTTGGTGTTATCCTTTCCTTGACTATCCTCCGTTCGAACCAGCAAATCATTCAATAAACATTTATTGATTTCATTAAAGACAGTTCATATCTAAATGTGACACAAGTCTTAATATAAAACAGTTTAAAGATAATCAACAGTACGTTCTATATATTGAATGTAGACTGAGATCAAAAGATTACTGATAGTGTGTGTGCACACACTATCATTCTTTTCACTACAATTATTGCATGTTCTTACAGACCTCATAGCTTCCCCTCCTAGTATTACCTCCTACTCTACACCACATACATGTGCTTCTGTTATTAAATCTTCTCTGGTGGTGTGTATGTGAGGTCTTTTCTCCATTTTATTCAGATTCCTGCCAGCAATGGATCTGACTTCTTCCTGTCCACATACTCTCTCTCCTGTCTCTTGCATGCAGCCTTCCCTCACCTAATCCAAAGTATGGCTTCTGAGGTACAAATCTGTCCATATTTAGGTAAGCCATGGTTTCATCATTGAGAAGGGAGATATATTAACCTGCTGATGAGATAGTTTTCTGTTGGTCCATTGGTTTCATTCATAAAATAAGAATATAACCACATCTGTGTTGTCAGGCTATTACAATTATTCCATGAAGCCTAGTGTGGAGGTGCATGCCTTTAGTCCCAGCACTCCTACCTCCTACCTCTCGAGTGCTGGGATTAAAGGCGTGCACCACCAAGCCAGCTTTCTTCCCTATCTCTTGACATCCATGACATTTCTAAACAATTCAGGTGGAATCATTTGATATCTTTGCTTTCTTTCAACTTTTTTCCCACTTTCTCTTTAGTGTTCGTTCCTTCTCCATCATCTCTCCCAACTGGTCTTCAATCTCCCTAAAGGGAGGCAGACTTATCTGCATGTCCTCTAATCCCTGCCTCATCTTCTAGAGCTCCATGAGGGCTGTGAGAATTAATAAATGTCTAGGAAAAGAATGAAGGTTAGTCACTTTCTTTGACGTTTCATAAAAATGCTTCATTTTCATTAAAAACCACCTAATTGTTTAATTGAATTCTACCTGTGCATGCTCGGATATTATCATAGGTGACTGAATCTGCAGGCAGGTTGCAGAGCCTCAAACTGTTAATATTAAGGCTAGTCTTTAAGTGAGCTGACGAGTTCCATTAGGGAACAGGAAATACTAATAAGAGAAAGATGAACCTCAATGAGAGTGTGTTTAGTTTACAGACAGGACAGGCTTAAGGACTATGTTCTTCAGGGTAAGTGCCAAAAATAAAAGCAAAGATTGATACTGATCCCAGGTTGCTCCTGGTAAGTGAGTTATGAGAATCAACATAAACGAGGAGAAAAAAAAAATGTTAAGGCACCTGCACTTGCTATCTTGACCGGGAATGGAGAGTTGGGTTTATCAGTACCAAATTGTGTGCCTTTTCCCTTGAGCACAGTGTAAAAAGGGAAAAGAGTCCCACCACCAGTGAGATATCTTCTTCCCAGAGAATGAATACAGCAAGAGCAGCTAACTCTATCAGGAAGCTGAGCTGACAGGCTGGAATAAAGTGGAGTTCTTAGGATCAAGATGCAATGCCTTCAACAAGCTAACTACCACCTCACTGGAGGTGGAGAGACACAGGACAGTGGGAAGGGTGTGTGAGGTTGTCATATCCTTGAATGGTAGGCAGTGTTATGGGTTATCTAATTTTGATGTAATTTCTAGAAAGAGAAAGGTAAGTTAAAAATAGAGATTCCTTTTTAATGAATGTTTACTCTTGTCTTTGTCTGGAGTCCAAAAACGACAACATGTTCTTCCCATTTATTGTAGCAGCATTATTTTTATATCAAGGTTGAAGCCGTGTGTGCTGCTCAGGCACCCCTCCAAGAAGGTAAGCCCCAGCACTCCCATCCATCTCACACCCTTCTGACATTTATTTACTTAAGGGCTTGTCATTTCAGTGGGGAGAAAGATCCACAGACTCCCAGCCACGTGGTGTTTGATTCCTTCATGCTGTTTGTGATAAACTTCAGGGAGTATACTTACCATTCAACAAAAAATGAAATTTCTGGGGCCACTCCAGCAGGAAGATAATATCATTGCCATTGCAGCAGCACTGAGCACGAAGATACTGCCAATGGTCCTTTTGCAGAATATGACTATGTGTGTCATTTCTGGAGAAGGGTAACCTTCTGGAAGCTTCTAATCCACTCTGTGATAATCTACAACTCATCTCTATATGACCCTGGCTACTATTTTCTCATTGCTGTCGTACTGTGCTTTGTCTTTGTAGGAAGAATCCCCTCTGGGAAGTTAGCACTGTTCTCCTTCTGGCTGAGTGACTAGAAAAACCATGGGTTTGGGGCTGGAGAGATGGGTCAGTGGTTAAGGCACTTGCCTCCAGTGCCTAAGGCCTCGTGTTCAATTCCCCAGTACCCACATAAACCAGACCCACAAGGTGGTGGCCCTGGCGCTCTCTCTCTCTCCCTCTCTCTCTACCTATCTCTCTATCCCTCTCTCTGCTTGAAAACAAATAAATAAAATATTTTTTAAAAAAACATGGGGCTTGGACTTCATGCTTGAAAGAGACAGCTGGGGATCAACTCGGGGTGCATGTCTCCCCAGCCCCTATGTCCTTAGGACCCAATTCCCCATAGCTTAGAAGAAAGAGAAAATGCATTCTTTGTCTTAAAATTCATTGTCATTTCTGAGGACCTATAGGACCTAGGTCTGTGCTTCAGGATGTAAGAGATTCCAAGTTTGAGGAACAAGTTAATGTTGAGACCACACACACACACACACACACACACACACACACACACACACACACACACAATCAGGCCTTAGAGTGCATGGGGACAGAAATGGCATCACAGTCTCCTGTCCTCAGAAGTGTGTTAGAACATCCCAAGCAAAGCCCTAGGGAAGGTGCATTTGTTGGGACATTAAGCAAGGAAAGAGGAGACCAGGGACATCGTTATTTCAAAAAGAGGAGCAAAGAAGCTGTCTGAAACCTTCCTGCTCTACCAGGGCAGGAGAGGGGGATTACAAGGCAAGCACAAAGACAAATGCAAGCTGCTGTCTCCCGCTTCCCAAGGGAGGGAGAGGCGCGTCACAGGATTGCTGCAGAGGCCCACGGCCAGCACAATCTATTAAATAGCTCAAGTTAGTCAATGTGGAAGAAATTTTTAGACACACATGCCCGACCATATGTGCATGGCCAAGATTTAAAATAGAAAAGTGAGAGACTGTTGGATGACTGAGGATTTTTCCCTTGCCAGGAAGTCCTCCTTAAGGATTTCATAGCTTGCAAAAGAGAATAGCTTGCCAGACAAGCCAAGAAAACGACCCAGAAGACTGGGACCTGCTTCCCTAATGATGAAATGTCATGCAGCTATGTAAATCAACCTGCGGAAAAGAGGCAGGCATGATTAAGATGGCTTTGCAGCAACAAGAGAGGTCTTGATGTCTCCTCTCTAAATTGCTTTAATTCCTCAAATCGCAGAGCTGGAGAAACACAGTGAAATCTATGGTGGTGGTGCTGACCAATGAGGGAAAATCTCTGCCATACATCTTCTGTGTTGCAATGAAAAGCTATACCATGTGACCACAATTAAAGGGGTAAATCCCCCATATTTTCAAGGTTGTGGCAGATTGGAGTGGGGCCATTATGACAAAATATGATAAACCACGTTAGCATCAGCATTATTAATCCCTGTTTCATATGCACTGTACCACACACACAAAGATGGACATTACTGTTATTACATCTATGCTAGACAGGTGTTCCTAAAATACATTTTTATCACCAAACACCCAATTCAAGAAGTCTCAGCTTCTGTCTCTCCTTCATCCTCTTTTCTCTTCTCCTATACTCCCAGGCCCCCTAGTAAGAATTTAAACAGTACACTATTCCATAAGGTTTAGCCCATGATAGCCCACATTTAGGTATAATTACTCAGTACCAGTAGTTAAAGATATTGATATTTTTCAGAAAATTGTGCTGGGCGCATCATAAAAAATGAAGTTTTCCCCTCATACTTTGGAAGCTTTGACACTCACAGCTCCAGCTCTGGGGTCATTTGCTGTAATTTATGTGTTACAGAAAAATTAAAATCATATCATCTACAAGTTCCATAACTCAGGAAGCTTCCTCCTAAACTGTGCCATCAATTTTCAATTCACTTAGATTCCTATAATTTTATGACCAGAGGGGGCTTTAGAATTGATTTAATCCAATTCTGTCATTGTAAGAAGAGAAAGGTGAGGCCCTGAAATGTTAAGTGAGTTGTTACATTGCAAAGCTGCTTGGTGGGAAGTCAGGATGAGGGATATGGTCTTTTGGCTTCTATTCCGATATTCTCAAGGCTCAGCCTGTGCTATATAACTGCTCTTCCATGTTTCAGAAACACTGTCAAGCTTTCTCCATCCACACCCAGTGTTTTTAAGTCCCAGGTGACAAAAGTAAAAGTGTTATCTGATAACCCACTGGAAGGAAAGAATGTCCTAACAGAAATAAACCAAGGATGCGTTTTCCCTGAGGAAAAGTCCAACTGGATTATCTGTGCTGTGCTGGGTGTCAGGGCACCTCATTAATCCACACCAGAGACAGTTGGGCCTATGAAAAACAAGCCTACGCATGAAACTTGAGATCTCCCGTGGAACAGGAGAATATGTGTTCACCACAAATGCCTCCACACAGGAGGTGTCACTGTGTCCAAGTCCTCGAAGGACACACCCAGGTAACAGTCTCCACTGCCATCAACAGTCACATCACATGTGCCTTCCAAAGACAGCACTGACTGCATGGTCCAAGCTGATGCTCCTCATTCATATCCAAGCTGAAAGGGTGACAGGAAGGGAGCCTCCCCAAAGAGGCAGGCAGAGGACTTCCCAATAGAGGATGATGGGAAACTCACCCCACCATTGAGGCATCATGGGAGGAACTCACACATTTTATTACAATCTAGTTGTCAAGCACAGGTACTCTAGAAGGGCACCGTGAGGTGTCTCTGAATCCCATCAGAACGAGGACTCTTGAGGGACCTCACAATCTAACCCAGGACACAGACTTTCTGGCCCCCATTTTCCTTCTTTTTTCCCCCCCTGCCCTTGCCCTGTAGTTCTGAGCAAAATCACCAGCGTAAGATGAAGGAACTTCACATCAGATTGGACTGTCTGAGCTGTCTTAAATGTCGTAGGAACCTTATTAATCCACGCCAGAGACAATTCATTATGAAAAATAACCCATGAATATGATTAAAGATCAGTCCTTGGGCCACCAGGAGAATATGTGGACTCTGGGTTCCATTTCAACCATCTTTGTGAACTAAACAGCTTCAGTTTAAAAGCTTCAATGTCCTTGAGCCTCAGTTTCCTCATCTCCGGAGATGGACCCAATTGTTTCTGAAATCTCTAATATTCTGGAAACTTCTGTCAGTACAGGATGATTGCCAAGCAGATGTAGCTGAAATTCCCTTAACTACAGTGTCCAACAGACAAGGGACAGCATCACAGGCATCTTTATTGCCCTGCCAAACCAGTGCCCAGAAATAGTAATGTCAAGTCATGGTGACGGTACTTGAATTACTGTATGTCCTCAGATAATTACTGTATGCAATTTGCAAATAGGCAGGGGCAGGTGGGCATATACATGGCGATGATAAGGCTACCAATACAACTGATAACAATTTGGGTTTGCAGAAGTTGATTTTACCTCATGTTTCAAAGTGTTGCATAAACATTGCCTCGTCTCTTTTCTGAATACCAATGATGCAAAGTACAGCTGAGGACAGAGAAAGGAGGGAAGCTAACACTGTACAGTCATGATTTGGAGATGGGCAATGCAGGCCCTGACAAAAGTATTGATTTCCCCTGGGTGACACAAAGCCGGGAACAGGCCTGGCAACATGGACCCCATTTCTGAGTGGGTAGCCCGCTGCTTGGAACACATCCTCCCCAGCTCTCCAGTTTACAGTATGAAGTTTATGACATGGCATTACCCGGGCACTTTAGGGTGTCAATTTCCTTTACAATTTTATAAACTATCATTTGGAAGGCAGGAGAAATTTATGCTTGTGCACTAAGAGCTCTCCTGTCTGCCCACCCTCTTGGGATAAGAGTTTGTTTCACCTGAACAGAGTTGGGGTGCTGGGAAAGCCATGGGGTTTGTTTTTAATTTAGAGAACTATTCTGATTTGGTTATATGTTTTAAGCAGGCACTGCATAAATACAAATCCACTGAATTCACTCAGGCGGGAACAAGTTATGCCATCCTAATACTGTCTAGAAACCAGATGCACAGTTACTGTTTTCTTTTAGTTTCTTATTTTTCCTCTCTCTCTCTTGCTCTGTCTTCTGCACAAAATTAGTTCCTTGGATACCAACATTCCAGAGGCTCATTGTCTTGCAAAATACTCAGGTGCCTTGCAATGATATACAATAATAAACCTCCAGTGCTATAGCACGCCACAGATAAAATGTGGAAATACATGCATATATACATGAAATGGAACAGAGATGGAGTGTGGAGAGCGACTTACGAATACAAGAGAAGCGGCTGGGGGCAGGAAGATCGCTTCCCTTCCAGTAGTTCGAACTGAGAAACAGAATGGACGCTCATTAAAGCAGTTCACTAGGGCTCCGACTCGTTGTGTGATTAAGAGGTATTGGTTGAAGGAGATTGGTGAGGGAGATCAATAGACTTGTCTTCATTCTTAATTCTTCTTTAACGTCTCCGGCTCCACAGGGCACCCGAATCAGAGATGTAGAGTAAATCTTTATCCACCAGGAGGCTGCACTTTAGGAAAAGGAAAAAAAGAAAGATGGTCTAGGCTGTAATAGACAAATGGAATGGATACCCTGACCTCTTCCCAAACTGTCAATTTCTGTTCAAGTGCTCTTACGTTTCTGACCAACAGAGGGAACAGGAGTGAGATCTGAGGCTAGTCTTGGTGGGAGGCATGAGGAAGACACTCCTTGGCCTGGAAGCAGAGGATGATGTAAGGAACCGACATGTTTTTTTTGCCATCAAAGTTCTTCCACGCACTTCGCTGTCCACAACTCAAGCTGGGGGAGGGGGGTTGTTACCTAAAGCCCATCCTCAGGTCATGATAATAAACAGCGTCAACCTGATTCTTTCCAGGCTTCAGGTGTGTTCAATGTCTGTGGCTGTGGCTCTTAACTAGGATACATGTGCACTACCAGGGGACAATTTGAGCATCACAACTAGAAGGAACACTATTGACACCTAATGAATAGAGGTCATAGGTATTGCAAAACATCATAGAACATGCAAGATAGCCCCTGGCAACAGAGAATTATTGAGACTAAAATATGCACAGTGCCAAGCTGAGCAAAGGGGATTCTCTGATGTGTCCACACCTGGGGCACCATTGACTGAGCTCCAGATCAGTGGCTTGGTTAGACTTCAACAATTCAAAACGTTGTCATTGCTGTGGCTTCAGCAGTCCAGTGCACAGAGCTAACCGTTGTGTTAGGCTTAGCATCCTTACATGATCTCAAGAAGAGACGTGCTTGACACAGGGAAATTGCGAAGAATGAGCAGGAAGAAAAGTTGAATGTTTTATTATCGTCCTTCATTGGCTGTACACTTGATACTATTTAAGTATGCGGGCTTCTATGTGTTCATTGAAACACAAAGGTGTTTGTTTGTTGTTTGTTTCTTAGCCTCCTTATACATCACATGGTCTTTTACCCTTTCCTCTTCCCTAACCACTGGCCAAATATAGAGAGAGAATACCAAGCCCAAAGCGATGGTAGATCCAAAGAGTTAGGATCCCTGAAGGTCCATAGTGAAGACTTGTTAACAACATCATCTACACTGGGTTTTATGCAAATAAGAAATAGGATGAGTGACCGAGAATTGGAGCTTGTCAAAGAATTTCATATTACTTAATACAAATTGATATGATATGCATGTATGGCTTTAATATAAAATTAGAATTCAACTATAAATAAACAGAAGTTTAAAGCTTTTGTTGAAAGTAAGTTAGAAGGTTTCTATGTTTGACTTTCTTCAATGCCATGGAAATCTCTTTTGCAAATGTAAACTGATGTATATCCCATCTAGCACAGCACATTGATGGTTCCCATTGCACTGGATGTATTTTTACACCATATCATGGCTTGATGACCCTATACCGTATAAAAGAGTATCATGTTTGAAGGATAGCATCAGAGATGTGTTACCTTATCTCCCACTGCAGAGGGCAAATGGCCCAGGTACCTCTTTCACACAACCGTGGCTCGGGTAGCCTAACGTTCCTACTCAAGATCTGAAATCTTAAGGCAATAAAGCAAAGACATGGAGTGGGTGAGGAATGTTCCAGAGTGAGAACATTAGGAGAGGGCTCTGAAGACACCACATTGTCCAGGACAACCATGACAACAGCATGCATTTGCCAGACATTCCTGAAGCTAGTCTTGCCATCTTCCTCGGAGTCTCCTTTAGATATTGCCTATTTCTCAACTTGGACATTAATTACACATGATGTGAATATATCAAAGTCATCATATTCACATATTGGCAACAAGAATTTAAAGAAATGACTCAAGTTCTCAATAAAGAATCATGTCTTTCTGCAAAGCAGGCTGCATGTCCAGTTGATAATGCAATGATATTTTCCTTGCACAGGTAGAAATCTGGCATTCCTGTTGGCACTCTACGCATGAATGGACTCAGTTGTTTTGTGGTGAGAGCAGGAAGGAAATGAGATATGGAGAAGAAAACCAAGGAGAAGAATCTGGGTGAGTTTGAGATCATGGGCTGTTTTGTGGAAATCTTAGTTTTGTAAGAATGAAGTACAATCTAAATGGTGGCACTCACCTGGTGCTTCCCTTCTTTTATTATTAAAGTATTTTTATGTATTTGCTTACAAGCAGAGACAGACAGAAAGACAGAGGGAGAATGGGTATACCAGGGCCTCTAGCCACTGCAAATGAACTCCAAATGCATGCACCATTTGTACATCTGGCTTTATGTGGGTCCCGGGGACTCAAACTCAGCTTGCTAGGTTTTGTGGGCAAGCGCCTTAACCACTGATCCCTTTCTCCAGCTCCCACTTGGTGTTTTCTGGAGAACTTCATGGTCACTCCAGACCACTGGCCTGGATTTTTCTCATGAGGCATCAAAATGACTTCAGACAAAAGCTACTTCTGGTTCATGTCTCATGGAAGACAACATGGCCTTTCACTGTCTACCATTCCTGCCGTGGCCCTGCAGAGGAATCACTAGCTATGTTATGACATGTGGACAGAGCATGAGGCCTGCCTCAGCAGTCCCAATCCATCAGTGAAGGCTTTGAGGCTTCCTGGGGAGCCGCTGGTCTTCAGTCCAGGCTGGAAGGCTGAGGAAACTTGGTTCCAATGCTGAGGAACGATAGCTGAGCAGGGAAAAGGCAAGTACAAGTGCAGACATCACCAGCAAGCAGCCAGGCGGGAGGAAGACTGTTCTTCCAGAGCTTTCTTACATAAAGCCCCTTTCCTGAAGGGCTGCCCACTCTGGGGGAAGGGCTTCCTCCTTCAGTCTATTCTTCCTGGAAGCCACCTTAGAGAAACACCCAAGGGAATTGTCCGTGGATTCCTAATCAGATCAAATTGACTCCTGAACTTACCCATTGCCCCCGCCATTGACTTTCACGAGCCTGCTGTGTTTTCAGAGTTAGAAGCACCTGTAGGGGTGGCGTGCAGAGTAGAGGGAGAGAGGACCGTGGCAATCAGACCCGATGCTGACCCTGGCTGCCACCCAGATGGAGGATGCTTGGGAATGCTCCATGTGGACATTCCACAAATGATACCCCATTGACAAGGATACAAGGGGACATCCGGTTAACTAGCTATGGCTGAGCAGGAAACAGGTTCCTGCAACATGATCATACTTGTAAATCTCTGCCAGTAACACAATGCCCACATCAATCTAAGCTTTGGAACTAACAGCAGGGGCCTGCTGGCTGCACATCACTGGCTTAGCTGGTACAGGGCCAGGACCCCACACTTTGACCTGTAGGCAGAGCAGGAAGTCAGGAAGACAAGGGAGAAAGATCTAGGTTGGATGCAAACAGAGCTGTTCCTTTCCATCACCCTTCCATATCTCCTCTGCATGGAAGCAGCTCTGCCTCCAGCCAACAATTCATCAAGGATAAAAATCTCACCTTCCTGAAATTCATGGTAGGCTAGGGGACCCATGTGTAAAGCCTGGGCTAAGGACAAATATGAGCACACATGAAGTTTCCCTTGTCAAGTTTCAACCTACTGGAAAGAAGTTCTTGCTTCAGAAACACAAATGCACTGATGAAAAGTGAGCCCACAAACACACCTTCAATATCATCCAGAGAGCAAGCCAGATCCCACACCAGAGGTGACAGGAAGCTGGTGGAGGTGGAGAGTCAGAGTGGCCACTGAAACAAAAGCCCAGGTACTGAATGCCAGCTCAGCAGGCAGCCTTAGTCTTTTCAATGGGACTCTCTCTTTGATGTGTGTTTTTTCACAGCAACTTTCATGTGGTGATGGAAGAAGCTAAGAGCAAGGTGGTAGCATTATGTGGAGACCAATGCTTTCTGATGCCCTCTGCCCTGCAACCGCTCCAGGCAGACAAAGAAGAACCACATAGAAGGGAGAAGCCTACCTGTGTGTGTGTGTGTTAACAGAATATCTGTGCTAGCAGATTCGAAAGGGTGAGATAGAGCATGCTCTTCAAGGGCAAAAAAAAATAAAAATAAATTAAAATTGTAAAAAATTGGTGGGACCACTTAGATAGACAGATTTGGCTTAAAATAATATTTCACTGACAGCTTCTCTTGGATCATAGCCCAAATTAAAATTATTTGTGTCCAATTAGCTTAAAATAAAATATCCCTGAGTGTGTGGCAAGGCTTTAACACATTTATTTTCAGCAGTGGCAAAATGAAGCCTCTGTACAAGGAATGGGACTGAGGTCCTTCAGAAACCATACAGGTGTGTCTCGCTTTGTAGAATACATATGTTCCCAGAAAACCTGAGTGAAATTTAAACAATATTTTTGCATATAAGGCACTGGCTATTTCAAAAGCATGTTAAGAATAAGCCAGATGAGCTGGGTTTTTTCACTGGCAGACAGTATTGCATACATCTGGGTTTGCCTCATGAGGTTGATTTCACTTGAAGGTTGTGAGTGCTCTGTTGTGATTTCACTTGAAGGTTGTGAGTGCATCCTCACAGTAGCTAGGTCTTACCAGGAACATGAAATGCTAACGCAGGTCAGTTTGTCCTAACAGACCATAAGCAGGAATCAGAAACATACCTTGTATCATTGAAGAAGATGGCACTTCTTAGCTGCTACGTGGAACCACGTCTTACATAAAGATTCAGAGAATGGGGACAGGGGCAGATTCCTCTCAGATGCTGGGAGAGAGGGAGGGGAAGGTGCATCACACAGCAGGGAAGAGGTGTCATTGGGTCTGTGTGTCCACAGAGCCCAAAGTCAAGAATTCAAGAGTGCAAAGGGAGACGGTCAAGTGTGAGCAAGTGGGTTGGCATGAGGAAAGTGTAGGCAGAGTAAAGAACCTTTGATACCCTGAAGGGCATCAGAGGTGAAAACGAGCTCTCAGTGTTTGCTCGACTGAAAGGCAGACTAGAACCAAGGGAAGAGTGAGAAAAAAAAATAAAAAGGATATGTGCAAGTGAAATAAAGAAGTACTATTCTTCAGTCTAGCATGGCCAACTTCTTTATTTTCTGTTACTACAACAAAATACCTAAAACGGAATAATTTATAAAGAACAGAAGTTTGTCTAGCCTCACGGACCCAGAGGCTATGAAGTCCAAGAGCTTCGTGCCAGCCTCGCAGCCTCTCTGATCAGGACTTTCTTGCTAGTAATGTGATCATGGGGTTCCACTCTTATGACCTTATGATTATTTACCCAAGTGGCTACTTCCAAAAATCACTCAAGTATATAAATTTTAGGATTCATTTTTCTTATTTTAAAAATATTTTATTTATTCATTTTCAAACAGAGAGAGAGAGAGAGAGAGAGAGAGAGAGAGAGAGAGAGAGAGAGAGAGAGCGCATCAGGGCCACCACCTTGTGGGTCTGGCTTATGTGGGTCCTGGGGAATTGAACCTGGGCCCTTAGGCACTGGAGGCAAGTGCCTTAACCGCTGAGCCATCTCTCCAGCCCTAGGATTCATTTTTCTAACACATTAGCTTTGGGGGGACATATCCAATACCCAGTAAAAACACGCAAGCACCTGACTGAGTGTATCATATCAATTCATTGTTTTTCAAAGCATAATGGCAGGTAAAATCATTAACAAAGCTAAGCTGCTACTGTCTGTACCTCAACCCTTGAAGTTCAACAGATAGATAAGAACTTATTTTATGAACAAATGAAAGACAGCATTTCTGTTGGTGCTGACTGACCTGACTGAAATATTACATGTAATATTTTCCCATTTTGTATAATTTTTATTGAGCTGCTGTTGATGGACATATCCTGGGTGTTCTTCCTCAGAGACTGAAGATATTTGCAACAAAATCATATTTTCTGGTGACAATAGCAGAGAGCCCTATGAGCCCTATGTGGGCATCAACACTGTTAAATTCTAGTTCTCACTCTTGGGGTACAGAAAGTTGGGGTTCCCACCCACCTGCTCAGCCTTTCATTGGTTGCACCAGCACTACAGGCCCTTGGGGAGGAATCTCGTATGTGGTAACCTCAACCCCAGATGCCAGGTGATTTTGTTTCCCTCCTTTCTGCCTCTGGGCACCTGTGCCTCTCACCATCCCTGTTGGCCACTCCATTTTTGTTCTAGAAAGGACTCTTCCCATTCTTACTATTCTGCTAACACTCTGCAGGGGAACCGTCATCCTCTGTTTAACTGTCCATCCTGGCCAGCTTGTGAGCACTCTTGAGTTTAGGGAGTGGGCTTTGTCTTTGTCTGTCACCTGTCACAGAGTCAAGCAGGCATCCTCTTACCACTCCTCAGAGCATGTCAACCCAGGATCAGGCAGACCGTTCCTCCAACGTATCTCTCCACTGCCCTAAAATAGGCAATGTCTCACCAAGGCCAGAAGGTTTGTGTCAAGCAAGTCTGCCTGTGCATATTGCAAAGCTATGCTCTGAGGAAAACAGAATCCTGCCACTGCCCACAAATGAAATGTTGCCATCGGCTTTAAGTTCAGTTGCACAAAACCAGGTAGAGGGTTCCTTGTGGCTGAATGAGGACCACTGGAGAGAGGTTCATTTCATGCTGAGTACATAGGTGTGAATATGTATTGTGTGTTAGTTTGGTTCCCTGAGATGCCAAAATGGCATTAAGTGTTTGAGAGAGTGAGTAGGAAGATTTCTGTGACTGATGAATGTACAGGAGCTCAAGAAAGCAGAGAGAACCTTCTGGGCTTATGAAGGAGAAGGAAAAAGTTAGTCTCCACCACCACAGTGGAGTTCTTAGAAAGACCCAGCAATGGCCAATAGGGAATCTCTCTGTTCCTCCTTACTGTTTCTCTCCTTCTCTTTCCTTGAGTCTGTGTTTGAAATTTCAGATTATTTACGACCTCAAGAAGCAGTCATTGTTATTATTAAAGCCACCATTCAGCCCGGTAGCTCCCTGTCTCAAAAGCCATCACAAAGGGAATAAATAAGCTTCACTCTTGAGTCTTAACAGGAACACAAAGTATGTCGACTGAGAAATGAAAACCACAAAATGAAAACGTCCTCAAAGAAGCTATATAGGTGCCCTGATCCATCCCAAGACCCCTATATCACTGACCTCCTTCAGCCTCACAACAACCCATCAGGGAAGAATCAACATCACCTCCATTCAACGAGGAAGACACTGAAGCCGAGGTTGGTTAGGTAACTGGTCACCACAAAACTAGTAAACTGCAGAAGATAATCCCAAATCCCCTGCTTGTAAAGATTACATTTAGAGAAACCTGGGGAACTGCAGAAGCTCCTATATTTCTTGCCACACTTTGAAGCTATTCCTGGGGAATGCTCCCGGCGGCCCCTGCGTGTTTTCATCATGACCAGTGTTTGTCAACAGATGACAGAGGAAGAGATTGTACCCCTTCTGGGTACACAGCGAGTGTGCACACCCCCAGGTGCCCTCCATTGCCTAGAAGCACTGATGCCTGTGACCTTCGTACCCACTGGTTGTTACAGAGCTTGTGTCTTCTGATGCCTTTGAATGTCTTTATGGAAGAGCATTGCCTACTGACTTGAGACTAACTTAGACAATCTGCTTAATTAATGGTGTTTAAGTCATTCTGACTGGGGAAACTTGTGTGTAATACCAGTTATCTTTCTTGCTCAAGAGGAGGGAAGGTGTCATGACACAGGGTATGAATTAACTGACTGAAAGTCAGAGAGAGAGAGAGAGAGAGAGAGAGAGAGAGAGAGAGAGAGAGAGAGAGAGAGAGAGAGAGAGAGAGAGAGAGAAGCAGAGGGAAGCTGCCTGACCACCCAGCTCCCGTTCCTGGCACTGCTCTGAGAAAGGCAGAGGCTGAGAATCAGAACAGTTGGGAACGTCCTTTAAAAATATTGGATGCCTCTGAACTTGACTCCCCGGGCCATCTGTGGTCTTCATCCACATGCTATGGCCTTGAGGAAGTTCTCTTTGAGCTTGGAGAGTGATCCTTACGCCTCTCTGTGCTAAGGGCTCAGGGGTCCAGACCTGCCCCTTTCATGGCTCCTATCCAGGCATAGCAACTCTGTGGAACTTTCTGGAAGAGTGTGCATAATGCATGGTATTTTTCTTTTCCTTCAGAGGACAAAGGTACTAACTATCCAAAAGTACACTGCCTCCTCCACGCATAGTGTGCATTCAGAAAACACAGAAGGGCTCTTCTGCCTCTGTGAAGGAGGTAAAAGCAAGAAAGTAGATTAAATGGACAAACAGCGCCTACTTCATATTTGGATATTATATTGTCTTCAGTGAAGTGTTTCTAATGTTCTTGAGGCTTGTGAATAATGAAAAGGGTCTCCCCCCCATTGAAATCCAAGTAAATACACTGTAATTGGTTTAGAGTGCCTTTAATACCAGTGTTCTCACATTTTAAAACTCTCTTCCTCAGAGTTTCAATAACATGTTCTTGAAAGATACACTCTCTAAGTAATTCTTTGTCCCCGGGAAGACACTGCAATCACTTTGCTAAACTGGTGCTCTGGCATCCTTCCAAAACCGATTTAGAAGTTATGGCTCACACTCCATGTCTAAGTCGTCTAACCTTGGCACATCCCGGCGTCCCATGAATAGGGTTGGAACTTGGGAAAAATGGCTAAAAAAAGAGGGAGAGCTGCCTGTATCTAGCTCTATTGAGTGAATTGTGCTTTCATGAAATTCCTAGAAAGTCATCAAGAAATTGCCAAGACACCAAGAACTTCATAACCTCTTGAAGTGTAAACCTGAACTTATTGTATATGGTTCTCTGTAGCTTTAGTTTTTTAACATAACCTCATTTTATTAATCTAATAATTTGGGAGAAATAAGCAGAATAAATAATATTATCCTCACTTGACTGATAATGATGCCAAGGGCGATCTGTCCAGTGTTTCCCAATTAACCAATGATTGGACTGAGAATGAAACTCAGTTCTCAGCACTGAACTGGGTTTTCTTTCCACTGAGCTATGCAGTCCGCTCAGAAGCCTTAAGCAAGAGTGCATCAGCTTCAAGGTTTCTGCCAGTGGCTGGATGCTCGTGCTGGTCACACCAGGCCAGAGAAGAGACTGGTCACTATGAGGAATGGACCGGCAGGCACTAGAGAGATGACAGGAGAGGAACGGACTCTCAAGGACAACCCTTGTCCATAAATCCTAAACTTCCACATGGAGCCCTTAACATTGTCACTAATCTGTCACTTCCCTCCCAGCTCTTGGGAGTGACGGTTGGCTTTGAGAAAGGCAACCCAGCTCATCTGGGTCTTCGGGCAGCCACCCAGCTTTCTCAGAAGCCTGTGAGGTTTGGAGGGAGTCTTCTCCCAGGATAGCTCGAGATAGCCTAGGAGTATACTTTATTTCCTTTAAAACAAGTAACCTAGAAAATGAAATAATGCATATTAGATTAAGCTCTGTCCCATTTGGCTAATTCAGAAGTTAATGGAAGGTCTCTTTCGGTCACTGGTATTGTCAGCGACACATTTCGTAAGTTCCCATGAGATCCTCACCCAGGTACAGTAGCAGCTCTTACTCATAAATTAAGGATGGTATTTAAGGCAGTTTTTTTTCCTCTCTAGGAGGGTGCAAGCAGGTCCCTCTGGACAAAGGCTTTGCACAGCCAACACCCACAGCAAATGAATTTGAGAAGGACATAGAAAGAGAGAGAAAGGGAGGAGAGAGACAGTAATAACAAAGACAGTTGAGGTGTCCACCATGCAGGAGCTTTATGCCAACTAATAGTTCATTTCTCCTCTTTAACCAAGTGCGCATAGGCTACCTATGTTGGAAATTTAGTACAGAATGATGACTTACATTTATTCTGTGAAGTAAACGCTAACTTTGAGCATAGTGTAAGCTATAAAAATAAATGTAATTACTACTTTAACTTCTGTTCCTATATTCAAGCAGAACTATCCAGAATCAAATTATTTCCTGAGAACACATTCTATCTAATCATTTCTGCAAGTGTGCGATTCTGTCAGTGTGAGTTAAACTAGTCCACCTGCTTTTCACCTTTCCAGCAGTGGCCCTGAGCCCCTAAGATAAAAAGGTGTCTGACCACCTTGCTTTCTTCCCAAATGCACCCAATAATACTCTGAATAACTGGAATATTTTAGTTTATATTTGGGCATCTGCATTTATACAGAAGTGGAAGAGGTCTATAGATTTTTTTTATTGTATTATAGCTTTTTCCATGTTTGGTATCAAATTAATTTTAAAAATCATAAAATATAAGTTTTCTTAACTTCTTTATATCAGAACAATTTAAAATTGGAGCTTCTGAGGATGCCACAATTTATTTTGTTTAGACATAATAGTAATAACATCTTAAGCCCTTTGAAAAAGGAAGAACTCATCTCAATTTTGTGTCTTTATGCTTCTCCGACTTACTGCACTAAAGTTTTCAAATTCATTGGAATACAGCTACACAACTCTCTAACTTTTTTTGTATTATTCTAAGTGTATTCTCAAACATATCCTCCCATTTCTGATTTTTGTTTCTGGTCCCTTTTGTATTATAATTGACAAGAGTTCATAGATCAATGAAATCATTAATGAATTGAATATTGTATGATACAAAACATGTAATATATATATATATAATTTATCCTATATAAGAATACATTTTAGTAAGATGAAAATTTCTTAAAAATTGATTTTCCTAATGCCCAGAGATGATGGTTGCTACTTAGGGTTTCCCATTCCTATTTTTCTATGATATATTTTCTATTTCTATTTTTATATGATATATGATGTACATATATATATTCTTCCTTTGTTTACAGACATCCTCTCTTTAGTCTCTGAAGGACATGAAATGTTTAAGGCTATTACTTCACCTCTGAATCTAACATTGGCTGATGTCCATGAGTTTTGCTGTGTGGTGTTCTCAGGTCTACTGTTTGTTAGACCATTTTAATCTCCATGCCCTTTGAAGCACAGGTTAGCTAAAAGACTCAAAAAAGTTTTAAAAGTCTAGTAGCTGATAAATGATTTGGGCATAGATAAAAAAAATATTAACATCCACCACTTACTACCATATTATTTTAAATACAGGTTACCATGTATACTATCTTGTTTGAAGAAGTCTTTGACTAAATAAGCAATATTTGTCATTTGTAAATTTTCTTGTTCTAAAGAAAGCAATTATGTCTAAAGATAAAAATTATGTAAAGAAAAGTTTTTTATACAAAAAAAAATGGAAACTCATCTTCTAAAAACTACTACTAAAGGCCAGAGGAGAAAGCTGATCTGATTCATTCTCAATAACTTTCATTTCACTCAAGGCAAGGACATTCTTACCATCATTATTTGCTACATATGACCACCTGGCTTTTCCCAGCAAGTTTTCAGTTCTTACTAGATACATAAAGCCAAGTACTGTAGTCAGATTGTGAAGAAGTTAGGAATAATTTCTAAAGTATACAAACTAAAAAGAAAAACAAAGACTTCAAATAAAATGATTGATGTACAAGGATTTTACTAAAATTCTCAATAAAAACAAAACATTTTACATATAATTTCAATAAAGAAGAGGGTAAAAAAAATCCAGGAACTACAGAGAAGAAGAATAGCCCAGATGGGAAGGTGAAGCTAAGGTCTTCCCTTCCCTCTGACCAGTTATGGCTAAAACCTACAAACGTTGCTTCATACAGGCTCATGAACAAGGGAGCTCCAGTGTGTCAGGGCCTCCTTCCTCTCTCCAAATGACTCTTTAGTGAATAGTGGCTACATCTTTCATTAGATTTGGGATCTGATTGGGCTGGAGAGATGGCTCAGCAGTTAAGGTACTTGCCTCCAGTGCCTAAGGCCTCAGGTTCAGTTCCCCAGGACCCACATAAGCCAGACCCACAAGGTGGTGGCCCTGGTGCGCTCTCTCTCTCTCTCTCTCTCTCTCTCTCTCTCTCTCTCTCTCTCTCTCTCTCTCTCTCTCTCTCGTGTGCACTTGAAAATGAATAATTAAAAATATAAAATAAAATATTAAAAAAAGATTTGGGATCTGATTTACTCAAGACACATAGCTGTGTTCAGGCAGGTCTTACATTCTAACACTATTCTGATACTAAAAATAGTCACTCTCCTTCGCTTGATGGAATCTCTCCACTTTTAAGAATGAAAGCTCTGTCAACAGGTTAGGAACAATACACATAATAAATAGGCTACCGTCTATCCACTCTGTATATTTGGTGTGAATATCATAAAATATCCAATTAGTTTGAAATTGTTAATTATTTTAAAAAGCTTGTAAAGAAAGGGGCTGGAGAGATGGCTGAACAGTTAATGCCTTTGCCTTCAATGCAGAAGGACCTGAGTTCAATTCCCAGTACCCACATAAAGTCAGATGCACAAGGTGATGTATGTGTCTAGAGTTCCTTCACAGAGGCTGGAGGCCCTGGTGCACCCGTTCTCTCTTTGTGTCTGCCTCTCTCTCTCTCTCTCTCTCTCTCTCTCTCTCTCTCTCTCTCTCTCTCTCTCTCTCTCTCTCTTTCTCATCTCTAATAAATAAATAAAATATTTTAAAAATAAAAAAGAAAGTAAAAAAAGTAAGTTAATAAAGGGAAATTTATTGATTACAACATACCTGAGAATCAGATGTCATGAGGCACACTAGTAACTTTGGCAATGACGTCTGAATGCAAGGCAGACCTGAGGCAAAGCAGGAAGCCAATCCAAGGGTCGCTGCTCCTATACAACTATACTCTGTGCTAGCGCCCTGCAGACTTCCAGTGCAGAGGACAGACAGCATTTAATAGATGCTCTGAGCACCAGACAGTAAAACAGCTCTCGCCAAAGTCAGAGCCCTGATTCGTGTCTAAGACATTAGTCACCCAAACAGTCCTTTCATATCACAGCGACCCTGGGAAGCCTTTTAAGACTCTGTCCTCAGGACAGATCTGCTCACTGTCCCCATGTGCAGAAATCACTGTTGGAAGGTCTGGAATGTCCTCCCTCTTTTGATCTAAGTCTAAGTTCCATGCATTCTTCGAGGAGGAAGGCGAGCCCCACCTCACACCATCTCTCCATAGAGCTCCAATCTCTTCTGTCCCCGAAACTGAACCCAAGAACTCATTCCTCAGGTATTTGATTGGCAGGGAGCCACATATGTATCAGAGCTGACCAGGCTTCTGAAGGCTGGTGCCACTGGATCATCCCATGGTGCAGATATGTGTGCCAACCAGTGTCCTACAACACACCTCCTAGGATTTCAGTTACTCACGAGGAACAGGAATGTGTGAGAAGAAAATCGAAATTCAAATTGAGAAAAACGAAGAATCTTATTAACTAAACATCTCGATCTAGCAACTGAGCCCATTAGGTAGGAAGGCTGAGGAAAATGTCAAGGACAAGACTTCTCATGTCTGAAGAAGTCACTTCCAATTGTCACACTCCTTACAAAACTCCAACACTCACACCTGCCTGAGCTTTTGTCCCACACAAATGCCTTGCCTAGTGTCAACCAAAGTTTCCTTAAGGTGCCTGCTGGTATCTGGTGTCTTCCCCAGATTGAGTTGAATTTGTTGAAGATCTCACTTGAAAATTTTATTAGGACTTGAAATGTCCTTTCAGGTTACTTTCCCATTAGACTCTGATTTTTCCCATTTTACGTACACACTTTAATAAACACTGCAATTCTTCTGTTACATTTAAGGACAGTATCATCTTTTCAAACGTTTCCCCTGAAATGATGATAGCTTTCTTGTACTTTTAAAGCACCCACAATGCATACTTGTAGGGACTATCATTGCTTTCCTTTCTCACTTACTGAATAAAAGAAA
The DNA here is from genome assembly GCA_004024765.1 of Zapus hudsonius. Taxonomy (NCBI): domain Eukaryota; kingdom Metazoa; phylum Chordata; class Mammalia; order Rodentia; family Dipodidae; genus Zapus; species Zapus hudsonius. Next base: position 140,948 of record PVHP010000203.1, read on the forward strand.
AGTTTATCCCAATTTCTTAAAAAATTGATACTGCCATAAAGCAGTACAAAATGTGTCCCAAATTTATAAAACTCTTAGAGAGCCTGCCCTGTGTCTGCCTCCTCAACCTTCTCCAACTACTATTTTATTTTTCTATGGAACAAGTTTGTTTTGAGGAAGGCTGATATTGCTGAAGGCAGCCTTGTTCTCCCCTGTATCGGCATAGTTAGTAGGCAAGGTGTCTAATTCCCGGGAAGCATAGTTCTGAAACTTACATTCAGTATATGAAGTTTTTTTCTCTAAATTTCCTCTCATCCTCTTTGTCCAAACCTATCTTTAAAAGTCATTATTGCCTTCCAGCTGACCAAATTTTTCTCTCACTTTTGTCTCTCAGAAACTGACTTAAAGCTGGAGGTCAGTATCTCAGCCATCATTAATTTCACGCCTTCCTCTTCTCATTTGTATTCACTATTCTTTTTTTCTCTTGAGAGTCACTTTTTCCTTCATGCATTTATAAAAGACTTCCTTCCTCCATCCTCCATTTAATTCTTTTCCTAGCAATATCTCAATTCCCACATTTTCACTTCTTATCTTTCTTTTCTTCTTTCTTTCTTTCTTTTTTGGCTAACTTTAAGTTGTTCTATTTTTACATAGTTTCTGTCTTCTTCGCTGCCATGGCAATTGTCCTGTTATTGGCAGATCTTGAACTGCCACTGAGGATGACTGGCTGTACTTTTATAATTCTTAGAGGCTGAGGGGCCTGCAGCCCCTCTGTGCTGCCCAGTGCCATGGAAACTCCAGTGTCTTAATTACATCCTCTTACTCCACACCTATCTACAGTACCGAATCTTAATACATTCTCCCATCACGTCATCCATAGTAGATTTCTTCCCAATGTGCTTTACAACAAGAAATAAGACCCCGTGCGGTTGTTATCAATGATCACATTTCTTCATAGGAAATGATCAGTTCACTCTTGTTAGTTTGAGGTCATTTGCATATTGCTGATTTGCAACCTGACAGATCCCAGAACTGTATTTCTCACATTTCTTCTTTAATACCAAGGTCTACCTTAGTTTCACGTCCTAAAATTGTGCTGTATTTTCCTCTCTCTGTCACCATTCCCTCCCCCGTGGAACCCAAGGTACAGTAACACAAGCACGTCATTGCCAGGTAGTATCTACCTCCTGAGCTAATGCTCTCTGGTATACTTCATCATGTCTGAGTTTTCAGGGCTTGTGACAATGGTGACGCCCATAATATCTGGATGAAGTCCTTCATAAATATTTTGCTGAGTGATTGATATCTCCTCTGGTTATTTTTCCTCATACCTCTTCCCCTCAACAGATAGCAGATGGGATTCCATCAGCAGAAGCAGATGTTGGGGGGGGGGGAATGTAGCAAAGCCTAGAAGCATTCTTTCTAGTCCTAGCTCACCCATTAGCTACCTCTACCAGACCTTCCAGAGCCTCCATTTCTCTGTCTGCAGATGTGGGGCCAAAAACATCCTCCTCATAGTCCTAGGTGATCAGGAAAGACATACACAAAAAATGTTTCCTAATATAAAATAGCTTGATAGTTGGATCATGTATATATACTGACTTTCTGCAATCAAGTTAAGCATACATTGTTTTCCATTTCATTATCCCTCTTACCAGAGAGCTTTTCATACTGATGAGCCAACAAATACATGTCCAGGAATGTCAGTTACTATGTGAGAAATGGCTCATTGTAAACGTTCAGACAGAAGCCCAAAGGATGATTTTAACCACTCCCAACTCCTCTCAACACCACTTTTATTTACAAGAGCAGGAGAGACCCTGCAGGGTGAAGGAGCCAGGCTCTTCTTTGATATTGGACTGAAATTCACTCTTGAATGTAAGGTATGGAGGCTGCCGGTGGATCTGGAAAGCATTTTGGAAGGAAGAAGCAGACAAACCTAAGTCTTTTAAAACCCCGATGATAAGCAAACTCTTCTTAGTTTAACATAAAAATATAAACAACAAATCAAATCAGATGCTTATACATTTTTAATCCCATCATAAAACATTTTGTTTTGACAGGTTTGTAATGTAAAGTAGAAACACAAAAGCCCAAAGAACCAGCATCTTCGCTGCCTACTACCTGAACGCCTGGTCTTTCTTGTCTATAAAAAGAAAAAGAAGCATGTTTATATAAAGGGAAACACTGATTTACTAGAACTGATTGCTTCATAGTCTAATTACTTTTCAACTGGCTGTTCCAAATTAAGATGTCATTGATGGCTTTTGGTGATATATTTCATTTTAAGCAAATTTATTCTATAATAGAGTACATTATAATGGAAAGCAGAGTCCTCCTCTTCCCTCCTCTTTGTAGCCTGATATCTTGACAAGTAAATTAAATTTAGCAGTTAAAATGCTTCCATTAGTAATTTTATTAAGTTAATTAAAGAATCTCTCTTTCTGAATTTTAACTACCTTTCAGAACAATGTTGATTTCTTTCTTTTTTTTTAATTTCATGTATTTAAGGATTGTGATATGTTTTAGGACCAATCAGCAATTCTGTCAATATTGCATCCTTGTGGCCAAGCAAATGGAGTAAGAAATAGCTCTGAAGTCCTCGGAAGGAAGAGCACATTTTCTCAGGTAGTGCCACCTGGGCATGGACATCTTTCAAGGAAGAAGAAAGGGCCGGAGAGCAGAAGGGACAATGTTCTTACAGTAGGGTGGTGTGTCCACACACCACAGTAAGTCCCACGTCCTTCAAGGGGAGCTGACTCCAGAGATGTCAAGAGAGAAGATCCAACTCTTCTACTTGTTTAGTGTTTAAGCTATCCTCAGCTGAAGTGGCAAAATAGTTGTTAAATTGCATTCGGGCCCCTTTTTAAAACAACCTGAATATTTGGGTGGCACATGAGGTAAGCTGTCCATGGCCCAGTGTGTGTTTCTTGTGAAAGGATTTCTTCAACTTGGACATTATTGAAATTAATTTCGGGCTAAACAGAGCATAGAGAAACTTCTTACCTCTTCAGCTGTAAAGATGAAGAAACTGAGAGTCAGATATTAACAAAGCCTCTGCCACTAATAGTAACAGCAACTGTAACACAGGTGGTTAATATTTATTGGATTCACTATTATGAAGTTTTCAATACATGATCTCATTAAAAAGCCTCACAGTGGTTTTTCTCATGTCCCAGTTTTATCCATACAGAATACCTAAATTTTAAGAATCTGTGCAAAATGTGTGACTCCACAGTTTTGTACCCATAATTTGGATAAACTGCTACCATAGGGTAAATGATATACCACCTTCCCCTCGCTGGCAGGAACATCCAAACCAGGCACCGTTTAAAAGAGGAAGGAGTTTATTTCAAGCTAACAGATCCAAGGGGAAGCTGCTCCCATACATCCAAGCAGAGAGAAGCCATCACCAGCTAGCAAACACCAAAACAATAAGCAGAGATGGGCAGCAAGCAGCAGGGAGGACAAGCCGGAGCTCAAACCTCTCTGTATACGTTTGGGTTGGAAATCTGATCCACTCCCAAACCCATCTTAGGGCTGGACACTCGGATCCACCCCCCGAGTGACACCTCCTCCAGCCAGGCAGCTGGAAATCCAAGTTACAAGCTTTAATAAGACACCTGAGTCTATGGGGGACACAGTCTTTGAAGTCCTTAGGACATATTCTTGGAAGTCCTCTAAGGCTACCATTCTGGACAGCTACTTCATACATCTCAACTTTCTAGCCTAGGCCACGGGAAGAAAATAGCAAAGACAATGGGCAAGTTAAGACTTGGAATGAGAAGATGCTGTGAAATCATTTGGGAAGTATCCCATCACCAGGGTAACCAGTGGGATGCGTGCTGTGAAGGTGAAGTCTTAGCAACAGGTGTACCCAAGTGTTCGGATCTCAAGTGACGTTTGACATTTCATTTCCAACTTTGGGATTCTGTCTGTCACACATCAAAGAAACAAAGGAACAAGGAGAATACAGCAGAGGCCAGCTGCCATTAAACCTCCATCTCCTCTTGTTTCCTGGCACCTTGCCCCTCCAAGAGCTCACTCCATGCATCCACCTGCACAGTGTTTTCCGTGACTCTCAAAATTACAGGCACCCCTGGAGTCCTCTCCACACCCTACTAGAGAATCTCCTGTCCACAGACACATCCGGGTCCACTCACTTCTGACTCTTCTCTCTTGGGGGATTATAAACCTCTAGCTGCTGGCTTCCAAGGTCACCTCCTGTGAGTAGAACACCACAGCTTTTCTTGTTCTTTACCAGATTTGGTTTCCCTAAAGCCCAAGGAATGACTCTGGCAACTCCAAGACCCTCCCTGGCAGGATAGAATAGACCAAGCAAAAAATTATTTAATAAATCAAAAGAGAAAATAAGACAACACGTGTGTGTGTGCATGCACGTGTGTGTGCACATTTCTCCCTCTTTCACACTGATAAAAGCTAAGATGGCTGGTAGCTACCCCAGATGACATTTGTATGCTCTAGGAATTCCTGCACACCTCCTTTCCTATCGCTCTTTCCTCTTGCTGGTTCCCTTGTCATTTTAGGGACTGCTCTCAAGGTGGTGTACATGAAACCCACAGAGTGTCCAATATCTTGCTGGGTGTTTGTTTGGTTGTTTGCTTTGGCCAATTTTTTTCCTGCTATGTAAGGCAGCACTTCCTAAATGATACAAAGTGATATTTTTAAAAAGAACCTAGTAGAGTAAATCAGTTAATAGCTAGAGAGACAGGCCAAAATTATCTGGGTCTTTCTTTGATTAAAAAAAAAAAATTAAACAAACAAACAAAACCTCCATACCCCCACGGTCTGACTTTTACCTGAGAAAGAATGCTACTTTTATCCATGAAGAAAATTAATATATAATATATATTATATATGGCATGTATATATATGGCATGTATATTATATAATACATTATATAATATACATGCTATATATATTAATATGTATGCCATATAATATTATATATTAATATATATTTTCCATAAGTATATATATATATATGCCATAATAGCAGAGATATTTTAGTTCAAAATTTACTTTTTACTTCTGGGCTATTCTCAGCAGCCACTCTTTGGTGAGGATCTTTTACAATGATTTTGAGTAGCTTATTGTTTTAATGTGAAGTTTAAGGCCAGTAGTTGAGGTCTGTTTTATATTTGTAATCACTCTTCAGCTCCTGGAAGAAGCCCAAGTTGGTAGGTCCCGATGAGCTAAAAAGGGGGAAAATAGACTATCGTCATGTCAGCAGTTTATAGAAGGTGCTAGAAAGAGAGCTCAAAAGGCAGGGACTGGCTCAAATCAATCTCGTGTCTTCTCCTCCCTCCTGAGACGGTCTGGCCTGGCTTTCCACCTGAATAATGATGAATTAAACGTATAGAAGCACAAAATAGCCATCTGGACGGGGAAATACACAACAACATACCCATTATTTGCCACATGGAAGGAAGAATGTGAGATTTTTTTAATGAAATACCGAAGAAAGAGGTATTGAGTGTGATGCAGGAGAAGATGCCACCGGCCACAGTTGTAAGAGATTCGCTAAGCTTCTTCCTTGCCCTTCACCCTGAGGCTTCTGAAGACGTCTGAGTATCTGGCTTACAGGGAGGGATGATACTTGAGATGAAAAGCAAGGAGACTGCAAAGCACTCTTCTGAACAGGCTTTGGATAAACTGTGGCTCGGCTGATGGACAGATTCCGGTATCAGCGAGTATGATTTCTCAGTGACAATGTCTGAACCCTATACTGTCATTGACCTCCGTCATGCAATTGGACATGTTTATGAAGGTAATGGAATGAAACCTACTAGGGACAATACTGAACTTAGTTTCCACAATGAGGGCGGCCACACACCCTTTTTATGCCTAAAGACCCGCATCCCTTCCAGCAGAAGGCCTAATACAGGAAGCCAGCTGCAAGCTTAGTTAGAAGAACCTCTGTACGATCAGAAGGCCAGGGGATGTGTTTAGGCCAGGTCATGACCACAAATTTACTAGAATAAATAAGACAGAGCCTTGCTTTTGTCTTTCCTATTTCTGCCTTCCTTTCTATTCTTCTTAAAGGCATGGATATCCGGAAGGTGAAACTCCCCACCAATTAAAACTTTTGTCTCTGTGATCTGATTGGCCAGAAAGCAAAGCATCTGCCTTTTCAATCAAGCATGATCAGCCATACCCTGAAATAGATGGTTCACGACTGTATGTCCGATTAAAAAGCTCAAAGCCTTCAGTAAAGAGTAAAAGACTCCAACACGGTCTGCTAATATATATTGCTTTTTCACTAAAGCCTGAGATACTTCCTTTTGCAAAAAAAAAAAAAAAAAACAAAAGCAGGAATTTTTCATGTCCAGTAGGCATCCCCCCCCAAAAAAAATTCCTGCCCATTAAATCAGATACGTGCACTGACCTTCTTTGGAATTCTTGTTAGAGAGACAACCAAACGCTACTAAACACAGAGACTATTTTTCTTGATCACGGGAACAATAGCTCCCTATTACACAATGCACCTTCCCTCTCTATTGACCACTGGGACTGTTTAGGAGACTTTATTACCTGCTTCTGGGGGCATGTCCTGTGATGCGCTTCATACGTCTCTTATGCATACCTATGTAGGTCTATACAGGCCAGTTAGAGCTATTTCCACTTGAGCTGGTGGTAAGAAAGCAGTAGGGAGAACAGCCATTCCTTACAGAGCAGACAGAGCCGAAGCACAGCGTCCCCATTGCTGGCAATTTAGTGGTGGAAATTCTCACATTCCACTAACTATAAGGTGATTTCCACACACATCTATTAGACTAAACGATATTACAAGTCATCTTATTCATCTTTAAATCACTAAAAATTGCCATAATATTTGGTATATTGGTCTTGAATGGTGAAAATAATTGAATGATTGAATGAAGTGGAGAATTCCTATTTAAATGCAGACAATTATTATTTGTTCTTATAGTCACACTGTAATGAGAACTGTCTGGAAGGGTTTTCAGAGAGCAACAGAGAAAAGTTGGCTGACTATTCTCGGAGAACACATTGACTATTTGTTGGATGGAGACAGTTCACCAAGAAAGCAGATTTTGACCCTTCAAGAACTTGAATGTGATGATGAGTTTATGACGGTTCTAAAAGCCAGCATACGGTCGGTGGCCAGATTGCGGTTCTGGACTCAGAGGCTTCCATTTGGAAGGCAGACAAGCATTTGAATTATGGGTCTAATGAAAGTGTCAATAGCAATCCTGTTACTGGAGGAACTGTAAAACCCTGCTTAATGAACTAGGCAGGCACACAGAAACACAATGGTCTAAAATGTACTGTTGGAGAAAATGATAATTAGCCCAGATTTCATGTACAAGATAAAATGCACAGAAATGATATTACCACTGAGCAATATTATAGCCCTTCAGGGGACTGTTTTGTTAACAGGGCTTGGCTCAGCCTTTTCCATCTTGCATGTATCAGTGGAGATGCACGACCCGATCACAGGCTGAGAGTTAGGGAAAAAATGTCAGATGGTGAAATTCCTGTCACAGATACAGACAAATGTTAGTGACAATGAAAAGGTTCCAATACTCTTTTTCTCTGGAAGGCTTTATAAAAGATGTCTCTGTTACCCCCTTCAAAGACCCCATAAAGTAACTGTTATTATCATTCCCCAGTGCCCCATCTAGCAAAGTGCAGAATGAGGGGTTCATCTTAGTTTATCTGCCACAGAAATCAGCATTCTTCAGATAGCTTGGAATATAGACAGGGTAGGAAAAAAACAGTGAAATGGTTTTTGAAAGACAGGTAAAATATTGTTCTTCCTTCCTTTCTTTTTCTTCTTCTTTTTTGTTTGTTTGTTTTGTTTTGTTTCTCTAGGTAGAATCTCTCTAGCCCAGGCCTACCTGAAATTTACTATGTAGTCTCAGGATGGCCTTGAAGTCAAGGTGATCCTCCTACTTCTGCCTCCTGAGTGCTGGGATTAGAGGTGTGCTCCACCACACCCGGTTAAAATATTGTACTTTCTTAAGCGATACATTGTGGAGTCTGTAAGTTATCGTGAAAGGAGAAGAAGGTGACTTTAGATCCAGGTTAAGATGGGGTTATGGAGAAGGCTTATAGGCATGAGTTCACTGCATGATGGAATGAGCCACAAGGGAAGGAAGGCGGGTGGACAACAGACACCTGAATTGAGAACATGACGGATAGATAGATGGGCATGCGTGTGTGTGCCTGTTTGTGTGTGCATGTATGTGTGTGTGCATGTGCATGTGCATGTGTATGTGTGTGTGCCTGTGTGTGTGTGCACATGTGTGCTTGTTTGTGTGCTTGTGTATGCACGTCCATGCATTGTGTGTGCGTGTTCATGTGTGCATGTGTGTGCACGTGTGCATGCATGTGTATGTGCACGTGTTCATGTGTGCATGTATGTGTGCTTGTGTATGTGTGCGTGTGTGTGCATGTGCATGCATATGTGTGTACACACATGTGCTTGTGTATGCACGTGCATGTGTTGTATGTGCATGTTCATGTGTGTGTGTTTTGTGAATACAAGGGCTAAAAAGACTTTAATATAGACCCAGTGAAAACTAGCCTATATTAGACTGTATGGAAAAGTGATTTTTTATTTATTTTTAATGTGTATCGGGCAACAAAATGCATATACAATCAGTGGGGGAAGAAAAGGGGGCAGGTGCAGCTAAGATAACCCACAGGCATATCCTGAATAGGCTCAAACCTCCAGCCAGACAAAAGCCTATTTGTAAATTACTCCACTTAATTTCCCAGGTCATGATTGCCTCTCTCTGCAAAGCAGTTATGACATTCTCAATTAAGAATTTGCTGTGAAAACGAATGAATGAAAGATTTCAAAAGTGCTAGGAGATCTTAAGGGCGAGTCACTTTTAAAAAGTGGTTTTGTTTCCTGGGTTCTGGATAATGCATTTGAGAATGTGGTTTCCAGCCTCACCCATCAGCCCATCTTGAAATCAAATTGAATGACTGGCTGCTCTTAGAGAGACAGCTCATTCATATGCGTTCAATAAATAAGGCCCAACACAATGAGGCACTTCTCCAGGTGCCTGCAGGGAGCTAGGCCTGGTCTCTCCCTGGATGAAGTTGAGATTGAAAAAAACACAGCATTCTCTGACACTGACAAAATACTACAATGACTTCCTAACTAAAGAGTTAACTAAACTCTTCCCTGGACCTTCTCTCCCTTGATCCTCACAAGAACCCCATAATAAGGATGCTCATCTTTATCGCCTTTGACATAGAGCCTGGCGCTCAGAGTGCTCTGTGATTCCCCCAAAGTCACACAGTGATCTAGAACCTATCTTCTCTAAAATCTAGAAAAGGAAAGCAATTTTTGTAAATGTTCATCCACATAATTAATAGAATCATGATTTGAGCCAACAGTAATATTTAATTCATTCTCACAAGCCTATGGTGATTTTGTAAATACTGAGGAATTCATTTTCTATTTTCTGCAATTTTGTGAATTCTACCCTGGACAAAAGGTCATCCAAATATGATCCTTGTTCAGAGTTATGGAAATGTATGCAGCCTAAAAGAAAATGGGCCAAATGCAGAGTAAAAATATCCCTAAAACTCCCAATGCCATTTACTCTTGTCGCCTCCGATCCTTTTTGAAATTAGACAGGTTATAAATCATAAAATATATTAAAATATAAACTCTTGTCCTAAATTCAATTATCATATATCAGAGATATATCGGAGAGGGTCACATTTGTAGTAAGTTGGAGAGCTAGTAAAACAAGATGAAAATAGTTACAGTGGGAGAGAAAGAGAGTGAGTGAGAGAGAGGGAGAGGGAGAGAAGAGAGAGGGGGACAGATTTGGTGGGATTTTAATAAACTGAAAATTACATCTACAGAACACACTGAACATTGTCTGAAAAAAAAAACAACTGAAAATACAATATTCCTCAAAGGAGTATTTTTTCTAGCCTCTAGATTTTTATCAGCCTTCCTCCAGGCCAACCGGAGCCTCCATGCAGAGCAGGCTGTCTTCTGGACATACAGGCTGACACCCACACCAAGCTATTGTGAAGACAAGGATTCTCAGGACATTACCCTCAAAATCTGTAACGCTTTCCTTATTGGGGAATGGAAGATTTCATCTTTCTCCTTGTCCAAATAGGGAAATTTAACATAATAATTTCAACTTTGACAAAGATCATTTTGTCATCTTTCCCAACATGATTAATTTATAATAATATTATTAAGAACTCACCCCTGTGTGGCCCCTTGCACCTACAGGACGTGCAAACACTTTGATCTTGGTTTAATACCCCACAGTGCTGCACACTTCTGTATGTTGAAGTTCAGAGTTAATTTGGGATATGGGTTGAGTGGTACTGAGGATATCATCCTGCCTCTAGTTTTCATAAAAAGTGAATGGAAACATCACAATTTGGGCTCAGTGGTGAAGGCACTTGTCTCCAGTGCCTAAGACCCCGGGTTCAATTCCCCAGGACCCACATAAGCCAGACCCACAAGGTGGTGGCTCTCTCTCTCTCCTTCTCTCTCTCTCTCTCTGTCTGTCTCTGTCTCTGTCTCTCTGTTAGAAAATGAATAAATAAAATATTTAAAAAGAAAAGTCACAATTTGAGAATTTGAGTTGTATTTCTTTTTTGCTTTGTCTAAAATATATACAAAATTCTGGTCAAACACACAGAGCAAAATTTACCACCACAACAATGTCTGATTGACATTCAGTGCTAGGCTACCATTCCGACTATCTACCCGAGAAATTACATTTCTCTGTATATTTATTCATCTGTAAATGGAGGTTTGGGGTACATCTACATTTTGGTTATTGTGAATCATGCTACAATGAAATTTGACATATAAATAACTGGTTGAGTTCCTGTTCATAATTTTTGGACATATGTCCAGAAGTAAAATTTCTATATGGTATACTTACTCCATTTTTCAAGATTTGAGGGGCTATTATACTGTTTGGGATGTTTACTGATCAATGCCAACTTGACTGAATTTAGGATTACTTGGAGGTGATAAGGCCTAGCTCTAGGTGTGTCTGTGAGGGCGTTTCCAGAGGATGAACTGAGGAGGAAAGATCCATTCCGAATGGGTTGGGACAAAAGAGGTCTTTAAGGGAATGCCTGCTTACCCTTTTCTCTGATGGCTGGCCTGTAGACATGTGAGCTGTTCTGCTGTCCCTGCGCTGACTGACTGAGCCCACTGAAGTCATCAGCAGAAATAAACCCTTCCTTCCATGAAAAAAAGAAAAAAAAAAAACTGTAACCCCTTTCTTTCATACCTTAAATTGTATCCATTTCTCTGTGTATAATTTTGGGTGGTGTCCAAGTTTCTGAAAAACCAGGTTTCTTTATTGTAGACTGCTATTCTGTGAATCATGAAATGGGGGAGGGCATACCTGCCCTGGCTGGTGTTTGAGAACCAGCAGTGGTCTACAGTCTCCTGACAAGGCCTTCATAGAATCCAGTCATCAGAATAGCAAAGAGTCTTCATGCTTCTCCCTTAAAAGCTAGAAGCAATTCCAATTCACGATGATCATTTCAGAAAACGAAGTGACTCTGAACCAAAGTGAGTTAGCCTGAGCGTTCAAGTGTCCTGAAACACACTTCTCAACACTTTCAAACTTTATTTAAAAACTGAAAACAGCTCCTTTGTTCATGACCTGGGCTTTACAACTACTTTATATTAAAATCTCAGCTGAAGTCTTTGAACCACTTTAGTGAGCTGTTGTGACCAGTGGCCTTAGGGAGGAGGTTTTATTTAGATAACACAAGACCCTTGTTGTTGATTGAAACCTGGCTTGATGTCTCTATACATCTAAATAATTTTTAAAATACATTTAAATGAGAAGCAGATGCTGTTTCCTGACTTCTATTTTCACTGTACAAAATAAATAGAAGCTTTCATGTCTGTGTTTACTCTTTGAATATGGCGCATACTACATGAATCATAATTTAAAGCACAGAGATTCCTTTCATGGAGGTAAAGGAAATGGAGGACCTCAGGGGGACTCACTCCCCCAAACACGTTCTGCTCCAAGAAAATGAAGTAAGTAATTCATTCTCCTGCAGTCGTTTGGAGACACACGGAAAAGGGTCCTGGTGCTGAGTGCTAGGTCATTGTCCTTTCGGCCGGTGACAATGTACTGAAAAGGCTGGGTACTCCTCTACCAGATCCCCAGATCCAAGCCTAATTAACAAGCAGCTCCATTCAGACAAGGGAAAGCAGGGGCCAGCCATCACGGTGTCTTTCAGCATGGAAGCCAATGTCCCCCACCTCCTTTACCTGTCACTGTGTCACCACTCCAGCACACAGAGATTTTTAGCTTCTCGTCCTAGCTACAAAGTTGCAGAGCAGGTTCCTGAGGCAATGTGGAGGGCCTTTGGTATCTGAATGGAGGGGCTATGGGAACAACAAGCGAAGGTCTCCGCCATGTCATAGCATGTCTCAGAGAGCCCACAGATCACAGAGCTTGGTCCTCTGAGTTCATCTCTACTAAGACAACAGCCCAAAGAGCAGCCCAACCCAGGAGGACTCATAAGCAGGGAATCTACAGCTCTTACCAAACTCTGACTTGTGTGTTGTACCCTACGGTTCATTCCTTCCTGCTCACATATATGTTGGAAGAACTCACCAATATCTGTGGAGTGGCACTATTAGTGTAATTAAATGATTACTTAGTACAGTGAAATTACGGCCATCATGTATGAACTGATGAATACTTAAGCCAAATATTCTAAATAGCAACTGTGATTTGAGAGTCACTTATCAAACATTTTGATAGGCTTTACTATGTTAATAATATTACCAAGTATGTGATATTCATTTCATTCTATATCATCCTCTCTCTCTTTCTCTCTCTCTCTTTCCCTCCCTTATTCCCTCCCTCCCTGATAAAGAACCAGAGGGTCTTTTAGGCAAAGTCATTAGCCTGAAACTTAGTAGGTGGTAAGCCTCCTGTGTCCATTTAGCTCCTCACAGACATATTCTCTAACCATGGCATCATTCTGCCTACAAAAGTTTAAAAGGTTTTGAAATCTGGTCCTCATACAATTGGTTACATACTAAGACTGAATGCAGAAAGAGTTCCAATTCTATCAGCCCTTTGAATATAAGAGTCGGCTTTTTCCTCAACACACAGTGAACAACTGTTCCTAGAATTGAACAGGTGATTTCAGTAAGTAATAGTCTTTCAACTCAGAGGAAGGTTTGAAGGTTCCGTTCCACGAACTGGGTGGATGTGAAAGAAACCAAAGAGGAAAATGCATCCGGAACTTTTTACCAGAGAACACTTCAAAGCAGGTTTATCTCCTATGTGTAAGAATAGATCCAAAAGAAACTCATGACATGGAAAGAACAGGCTGATGTCTATTACCACTGTGGCTGCTGCCGGGGTTCCATCTTGCAATGAATACTCGGTCATTATTACAGTGAAGGCGGATGGGGCTGGAAGCTTGCTCCACACCAAGACCGGGCATCTTCTCATGTAATCATCAGACAACTCCATGAGGTAAGCATTTAGCAACCCCGTAAAGCTCAAGAAAGGAAGGAACATGTCTATGACCAAACAGCTAGAAATGATTAGACCAGACACAAAATCAGGTCTGTCTTCATTAAGCGTGTGCTCTTATCTACCAGCATACATCAGAAAATTAATCCTATATAATCGTTACATCTGTCAGATATTATACCTCAGTTCTACTGCCAACACTAGCTGAGAACAGTTAAGTAATCAGTAGAAAGGAATTCTATTTTGCTGATGAAGAGATGGATATTAAATAGATATTAAAAATAAGATATTAAATAAGATGTAAAATAAGATATTAAAATTCAAAAGCAGGCCCCTCCAAACTCAATGGGTTTCCTTCCTCCAAGTTAAGAATAGTTTTTATTGTTTTCAGTGCATTCTAGAAAAGAAAGATTGATAAGAAAATATATTGCAATGTTTGATATTGATGAAGTCTTCTTCGCAGACACAGAATGTAGGCCACACTCTCCACTTACTATCAGGCGTTGGCCATGACGACAGAGAAATTCCGATTAAACTTGCTAGAATTCTGCTACACAGACTGTGGGTAAAATGGAATATTTTTCTGTTAACATTTTGAGCTTGCACCTGCAGGGCCTGAGTCAATCCCAGAAAATTGGAGGAATTTCCATTGCTGGACTATGAGATAATGGCCCTAGCTTAGTGACCTTCTGAGGACACTTGAACATTATACTCTGTCTGGGTCCAGAGTTCAGAGTGATATTCATCTTGTATGAATAGTGTTTCCTTTGAAATCCTTGTGAAGATAATTACTAGTGCACAAAAGTTTTTCTAAAGGCAAACACTCATCTGGAGGTTTAGGGGCTGCAAAAATTTAAGAAGGTGAGGCATTTTTTTTTTCTCTTTGGAGAGCTGTAAGAATTAGAGGAAATCATTTAAGCTCTCCAAGTCTCATTGTTTGTATCATAAAAAGTAAGTCTGGATCAAGGGTTTCTCAAAATGACTCTGGAATTTGAATATAGTGACTTTAAAAAAAAGTTAAGCTTATACAATGTAAGCTGGGGAGATAGCTGAGCAGGGAAGTGTGCTTTCTGTGCAAGCTGGAAGGTCTGAGTCATCCTGTGTTCGATTCCTCATCATCCATGACAACAGCTGGACATAACCAAGAAAGCCTGCAAACCTCCTAGGGGAGAGGAGGCCCGAGAACCCCTGGGGCTCAATGGCCAGTCATTCTTTTGAAAAATAGAAGCTCCAAGTTCAATGAGTGACTCCATCTCAAGGGAAAACACAGAAGAACTCTGCCTTCAAGTACATGGGGCACACACATCTGTCCACACATGTGCATATACCACACACATGCTATACCATATGCAGCACACACACACGTGCAGAAAATAATATCTTTTTATTCAAAATATAGAACCAACTGAACTGAACTCCCCTTAGCTGAAATGGGAGTGATCATGTAAGAATGTGAGAGAAAACCTTAACAAATTCCTAGGAAATAATCTGACAATGAGACCTCATTATAAATGGCTTTAATTGTCTACTGCATAAGAAAGAAGAAAGGAAGGAAGGAAGGAAGGAAGGAAGGAAGGAAGGAAGGAAGAAAGAAAGAAAGAAGATAGTCAATGTATGAGGCTTCTTAGATCCTTTATTCCATTGTCTTGAAACATGGAATCAAGGAGATAGGAGGCAGATGTTTGTGTGCTACTCCTGATGCTGATGACATCTGTATCTGACATTCTAGAATAGCGCATCTAGCAGTGACTAAGATATGCATGTTTCAGAATGGAGACACTTTTAAAATCCCCTTTTAAGCCATGTGGTCACAGAAGACTCTTAATAATTGATCATAATTGATTTTAACCTTGTCCTAACCTGGGCAAAAAGGCAAAGCCAATCATCTTTGTCCAGATGGGGTACGAGAAAAGAGCCTCCAGTTCACATCTTTAAAAGCTGCAGACATGAGCAGAAAATAAAATATTTAGTCTGCCAAAGCCTTGACCTCCCAATTCCAGCCAGTTTTGAACTTGAATTGATTTCCGACAAGGCATCTGGGAGATGATTACAACGAAATGCACTAAAGCTAGGCAGCCTTGATTTTAACATCCCAACAGCTTAACCTGTTAATAACAGCAATTGTTTTAGATACAATACCCAATTCTGTAACCGACACAAGCACTGGGTAACAGCAGCCGTCTGGCCAGCGGAGCAAAAGGAAGAAAAGTGAGGAGAAGAAAACAAAAACAAGCCATGGAGCAAGACAACAACAGAACAGGTGTCCAGCAAGAGGTGCTGGCAGGGGGGTTCCAGAGAAGTCTGTTTGCAGGGAGCAGAAGGACATCAGGAATCCAGGTCCCCAGTCAAAAAAGAAGCAGCCCAGGCAGAGGAGAAGGTTGCGTTTTGAGAACTGACTTCCAGGCCAAGGACTCTGGTGACATCTCTATTTTGACTAGGAGACCTGAGCTATCTTGGGGAAGTTATTTCACATGCCCATGCCTAATTTGCTTTGTTTAAAACAACACTGCTTAAAGAATAGTTTGAGGGGCTGGGAAAATGGATCAACGTGTACAGGCACTTGGTTACAAAGCATGAGAGTCTTGAGTTGGATTCCCCAGTTCCCACATAAGCAGTGGTGCATGTGCCTGAAGTTCATTTCAGCTGGCAAGGGGCCCTGGCAAACCAATGACTCTTTTTCTCTGCTTGCAAATAAATAATTATTGTATAAAATAAGAATAGTTTGAGACATAGCCACAAAATATAGACAAATTGATATTTTCTTTTATTTGTGTTTTATTTATTTATTTGAGAGAGAGTGAGAGAGAAAGAGGCAGACATAGAGAAAGAATGTGTGTGCCAGGGCCTCCAGCCACTGCAAACAAACTCCAGACACTTGTACCACCCTGTGCATCTGGCTTTACTTGGGAACTGGGGAATCAAACTCAGGTCCTTCTGCTTTGCAGGTTACAGCCTTAACCATTAAGTTATCTCACCAGCCCCCAAATTGAATTTTTCTTTTGGCCACATTTTAAAAAATAATGAAAAGGCCAAATTGCTTTGACTACCTTATGTAATTTAATAAATTCAGAATAGCATCATTTTAGCATGTCATCAGTTTCAAATTATTAATTTAATATTTTACACTTATTTTCTTATCCTCAGTCTTCCAATGCTGGGAAACATTACATTTCTGGTACCATTCTGTTCCGTTCAGATTAGCTGTATTCCAAGCACTAAGTACATATGGCAGGTGGCAACCGTATAGGCCTGTGGAGGTTTCAAATATGAGAGTGTCTTCTCAAACTATAGCATGTCATAAGGAATTCAGATGATATTCCTGTGCTTTTCATTTTAAATAGGCTGCAGATTGAAGCTCTAAGTGCAGTTTTCTGGCTGGTGAGATCAGGTCACTAGAGTGACTGTATCTATGGCCATAAGTTTGAGCTTAGTAGCCAGTAAGATCTACACTGAAGCATCGCCATCCCTGTGTTTTTAAGTGTCTATACTAGTTGGTTATAAGTGGGCAGGGTATGTGGACAGAGTGTATAAATTTCATGATATAACCCAACATGTTCTATTAAATGAAATGATAACCAATGTTATGTTACATATGCAAGATCGTTAAATTACTTCAAACACCTTTTGAGGTTGGAGTTATTAACCTTATTTAACATATTGGAGACTGATCCTCAAGATCCTAATTAGTCCTGCCCTATGTCAGGCACCTAAAAAGATGAGTGGATTGGAACCCAGCCTATCCAGATGCCAATGCTAGACTCCACCACCAGGAGGCGCTGCTTTGAGAAACAAATGACAGCACGTCCTCTCCCATCCCAGGACCTCAACTTTCCCAAATAGAAGAGATGAGGAGGAGGAGACGTGCAACTCCTGAGGAAGATGCTTTCACTGTTCAAAAGCTGAGGAGGTCACAGCATTCTAGCAAATGATACCATTACAAAGAACTGTCATTGGTAAGAGTGAATTTTATTTATTTATTTATTTTTTTGCAATTTTATGTACTGTGTTTATTTCTTGTTCTTTCTACATTGGGAAGATTTCTAGGCATTGGAAATCAGACTGGATGGATATATTTCTTATTACAATAGGTGCTATTTTCTCATGTCTGACAAATATAGAGAAAGGCAGTAAGCCATTTATTCTAAAAGACTTTATTCTAATTGCACTGTTGACTAAAATGAACCTGCCCACAGAGGACTTTAGAGTAAAAACCCGGCAGCTGGGATCTTGACATGCCTCGTGAACTAATCTAGAAATAACACTGGTTATATAGATAGTTTGCTTCAACTTGGTCAAATCATACACTAATATTATATGTACACAGGTTGATAACAGACTATGTGTTATCACATATTTTCTGCATGCCAAACTCTATTTTGAGGACTTTATGTGGGTTATTTAGTTCCCACTAACTAGGCACTTTTCTCCCCATCTCACAGTTAAAGGAAACAGGGGCAAATACGATTTTTAAACAATAACAGTATGTTTGGTTTTCCTTTTTTCTATTTCTCATCTTCCAATATATTTCTAAATTTGCATCCATCCATAATTATAACCTCATCGTGGCTTTACTCTCCTGATTATTCTCATCTTAAACAAAGTTGTGTTTTGAAAGTAGAGGTTTTTTTTTGCATTTTTATAAATAATTTATTATCATAAAATAGACCACATTAGAAATGTGTGGATGAAAATGACAATGTTATGCACATTTTACAACTTTTAAAAATATTTCTCAGGCCTGGAGAGATGGCTCAGCAGTTAAGGTACTTGCCTGCAAAGCCTAATGACCAGAGTTCAATTCCCCAATATCCAGGTAAAGACAGATGCACAAAGGTGTATGTATCTGGAGTTCATTTGCAGGGACTGGAGGCCCTGGCATACCCATTCTCTCTCTCTCTCTCTCTCTCTCTCTCTTTCTCTCTCTCTCTCTCTCTCTTTCTCCCCCTCCTCTCTCTGTCCTCTATATCTGCTTGCAAATAAATAAATAAAAATATTTAAAATTTTTCTCAAGTCATAAGAAGTCATAAGTAAATACTAATTTTATTTATTTATCATTCTAGGAATCAAGAATTTTGACTGAAGCTGGTGGAGACCTTTCCTAGAAGTACCAGAACTCACTCAGAAATTGCAGTGACCAGGGATTTCATGTGAGCTGGGCCACCTGTCTGCCCCAGGCAAGCCCATGCCCCCTGGCATGGCACCTTGTGCCCTATACATCACACTTAGTGGTAAATTCTTGGCTAAAGTGAGTCCCAAGGTCAAGTCCAGGATCAAAATTGAAGAAAGACACACAGAGGTATTTCTGCATGAATCTAACACATAACAAACTCTTTGAGCATTTTTTCCTCCTCTTTCAACATGGTGAAGAATTGCAAACAGAGTATCTTAAGATCTCAACAATAAAGCAGACTTAAAACTCACCCACCATAACTAAGGGAACTGAGCAGAAGAGGGGGTGGAAAGATTGCAAGAGCCATGGTGGGGGAGAATATCCAGAGACTTTACCCCCCTCAGCACAACACACAAAGGGCAGGGGGGGACCTGGCTGACTACTGTGCTACCCATAGCCCCCCCAACCCACAGGCTGATCCAGCATCCCCACTGAGGAGGGGGGTGTATCTAATTTTGAATAATAAAGATATATATATATATATATATATATATATATATTTTAAAAAAGAATAAAAAGAAATTGAAATTTTACAAAAAAGCACAGAATGTGTCAAATTCTAAATTTCCTTTTTAGTTTAAGTCTCAGATATAAATAAAGAGCAAGCCCTATATTACCATTAATTTTTTTTTTTTTTTGGCAGTAGGGTCTCACTCTAGCCCAGGCTGACCTGGAACTCACTCTGTAGTCCCAGGCTGGCCTCAAACTCACAGCGATCCACCTACTTCTGCTCCCAAGTGCTGGGATTAAAGGGGTGTGTCACCACACCCAGCTAAAACCATTGGTTTACATAGGATGTTTTTGGAAAGATGGCTGCCTGCTTAGTTTTTCAAAGAAAAACACTATTTTATTTGAGGGTGAAACAATGTAAAATATTTTTATAAGATTGCCTACTAGATGATAAAATTCAGCTAATGCTGACTTTTTCACCATGGGAACTTGCATTTTCCTGAACAGCTCCGATTACAATCAGACATGTTCATCCTCTGCTGAAGCAATGAGCAATGGTGTGTCTGCGAGAGAAACTCAAAGTGCATCATTTATCTTTTCCTATTTTCAATTAGGCCGAAGAAAGCGTAAAGTTGGTTCCAAACTCCATCACAGAACCGGGGTGGTAAATTTATTATACCACTAGAGTGCTAATCTTAGCAGATGCTAGAAAAATATTTTTAGCATGAAATATGCTAAAGCAATAAATCTGAACAAGGTAGATCTTATCAACCCGAATCTCCCCAGCGTGAAGTAAAACTCCTACAGGACAGCTCAGCATTGTCCTGAAGGCTGAGCGGGTGGAGTTAGATGGGGCCCTTGGTGAAAGAGAAAAACAACCAAGATGAATTAAATTAAAAAACAAACAAACAAACAAATTATATACCCAGGACATAAGATCAATTAAAAAAAAAAGTGAAATCGTGCTGTTTTAAATGCTCTTGAATTTTATTTTTGAAATCATACCTACCCCAGATTCTTTCATTTGGGAATGTTCTCTCCATTTGGGAGTTTTCCAAGTTTGAAGACTTTTAAGATTCTATCAGTTCAGCCTGATGTGGAGGTGAGCACACACTGTCACACACGTGGATGACCACTCGCCAAGTGAAGCATCCGACAGGAGAGAACGAACAGGGAGAGAAATCTTGACAATAAGGCCGGCTCAGGACTCCTGGATCCGAATTTGTGAGGCACGGGTGCATCTAGTTTATGGTTCAACAGTGTCCAGCTGCTAAGATGAAGCAATTAGAAGAGGCCATTCATAGGTGGATTCAGCCTCCACATAAAGAGAGACCCAAAGTTGTATGTACATGCTTCAGGAGTTTGTTTTCAGCAACAATAGACTATGGCACACACACACACACACACACACACACACACACACACACACACACACACACACACACACACAAGTAAACAAGAAGTGTAGAGAAAGGATTTCTACTTTCAGAGAAAGATGACTAAAACGCAGCATTGAGCCATAACACAGAGAGCTTTGCCATATGCAGAAGTCTGAGAGGTGGTTGAGCCAGACATTTTCCAGGTTAACAGTGAACTCTACCCTACTTTACCATCTTGTATTTGATTAATGTTCAGGTCTTGACAAAGCGACATGTTAGAATAGATCCGAGTGGTGATGGGTCTGTGATGGAGAAACAAGAAATCCATGCCTAAATCTGCCACCAATCTTCCTTGGGACTGAGCTCATTACACGACTTTTCTTGGTTTTCAATTAATTATCAACAAAGACTTGGACTTTAGTGTCATTGTATAAGTAGTAGGTGTGAAGAGGAAGGAATGAATCAGAACAATTAGAACGAGTTGCACTTGAGTAAGAGCAACAACAAACAGGACCCAGTGACTCAGGAGTCTGGGCTTTCCTCCTAATTAATCCTGGCAATGGATCAAACGACATGAATTGTGCCTTGTTCATTCACTTGAATTAAAAAAAAAAAAGTTTAACCTAACAAGATGCCAAATGTTGAATAAATTTATTCTGAACAAATTATGAGAAACTATCTTGAGTGGACCACACTAACCATGGTCTTACAAAACAGGCAGGAGCTGGAAATAAATCAAGTTGAGAAATACTTGAGAAGAGAAATTTCTCTAACACGCAAGTTGGAGTGAGGTGAGGAAAAGGAGACGAGGTAGG
Source organism: Zapus hudsonius (assembly GCA_004024765.1). NCBI lineage: Eukaryota > Metazoa > Chordata > Mammalia > Rodentia > Dipodidae > Zapus > Zapus hudsonius. The sequence continues at coordinate 162,252 of PVHP010000203.1, forward strand.
GGTACCGCACTCCTGCTGCTTTACCTAGAGCTCCCCTTCTAGATGGCCTCCCCTGAGTCTCTGCTGCCCTCAGGTGTGAAAGGACAGCAGGCCATTTGCTTATGGCTGCCCTTGTGCTGATCACCTGCCTCTTGTGGCAGGGCTGTTTCTCCTGACTAAGGTCCACCAAGGTCCTTTCTCCAGGTCCAGATAGAACAAGGATTTGTGAATAATCTGTGAAAGAACATGGATCATATGGTGTGAAAAGCAGATGAGGGAGAAGTCATAAGGAAGAAACAAAGAAATTGCTGATATAATCCTCAAACAACATAAACCTTAAATAATCTCAAGTATCATTAATGAAATGACAAATTATCATGTGAAAGTGAGAAACTACCTGAGGAGAATATAACATTTTGTGTCCAAAACTACATAAACATGGAAAGCCCTAATATAATCAAACACATTTAGGTCTGGGTGCAGAACGGGAAATCCGGAAAAATAACTCATTGGTTAAGTAAGGTATACCAAGCAATGACTTCATTGGTTGAGGTCTGCAAAGTAACGGCCTCATACCTCAAGGTATACTAAGCAATTACCTAATTGGTCCAAGGTACCCTAAACAATGATCTCATTGGTTGAGGTCCACTGAGCCTTTCAAAGTGTATTTGGCTTCAATGGCTTCCTAATTCCACACACTGAACCAGAACAAAGATGGCAACTCGCTTCTCTCTGCATGTGGCTAATTCATTGAAGTGATGGGGACTCTTTGCCTGGGTGTTTGTTGTAGAACCAGGGAGCTGATTCCTTGAACTCTCAATTACTCACTATTGAAACCAAGGTATCAAGATGAATATATATATATATATATATATATATATATATATATATATATATATATAATATATCTATATTATATATATTTATATAAATTTAAATACATAATATAATATAATTTAAATATATATAATATATAATATAAATAAATTATATTTATATATAATATATTATATATTTATATAAGTATATTATATATATACATTTTCCCAAAGTGCCTCATGAAGAAGGGGTAGAGTGCCCTTCAACACTTCCCAGTAAGTGCCTTGCTCAGTGAAAACTCTAGTGAGAAGACAGCTAGCAGCACCTCAATGTCTGCTCTCCAGTTTTCTACAACAATGTAATCTTTACCCAGGACTTCTCATAATTAAGATTATAGCACATACCCTTCTAGTCATTTAGAAGAGAGACAGGCAGACAGACAGAGAAAGACAGAGGGAGAGGTGTCAAAAGATTAGAGGGGTTTCTCTTCCTATTGCCAGGTGCATCACTAGAACTATCAGGACTGAGCTGGGGTTAGGATTTATATAACGCCAGCAAAAATTCCAATGAACCCCAAAAGTTAGGAGTACCTGAATTCTTATCTACAAAGTTAAAGAGTTAAAATCATAGACAACCAGATATTAAGGTATAGTGGAAGACTTTATTTAAGGGAAAATGGGGAGTTACAGAGTTCTCCAGCCACCAGTTTGGGGAGAACACATGAGAGAGGTTTTAGCCAAAATCTATGCTGTTTAGGTGAACAGGCAGGAAAGAGAAAGAGAGAGCTCCCATCATGAGGACGAAAGGTCATGTGGAGAGATCTTGAGTCCCCCTCACCCTAGCCTAAGGGTTGTGGTGAGGGCCCTTACCTGGAAAATGAAGTACTCCTTCTAGGATATCATGTGGAAGAAAAAGAGACTGGCTTTTGTTCTAGGGAAGCTTTTAAAACTTCCACTAGTTGAGTCAGAGAGACAGCTGATTGGTCTATACCTGACCAATCAATTTTAGCATCTAGGTTTGGGCTCTGGCTAGAGACACCTCGCACTCAAGGGGAGGGGGTCTATGGAGTTTGCCCGAAACTGTCACAGAACCACAGGATAACATGAGGTTCTGTGAACCTCACTCAACACAGAACCATGTCAGCCTGGACTTCATCCTCCGGATATACCCATCACAAAGGTGTGAGCATGTATTTTTTTTTCTAAACCACCACCCCTTTTCTGTTATGAGCAGCTAAACCTAATCTTGATATGCTATTCATCAACATTTGATGAATACATAGAAAATACTGGTGCATGTATACCCAATCAAGAAGAACAAAATAAGCCAATAAGTGAAGGTTTCCATCAGGTCTTGAAATCTTGAATTTCATGAAGCAGGAATCCCCAAATTTCTCTAAGCATAGGAAATTGAGCTGCCTTCCATCGAGGTAAAGAAATTAAATACCTTTCCTAAAACAACTTATTTACAATGTGGTGTTTTCCACAAAACAATTATCTTTCTCTGACCTGTCTCCTCAGTCTTGCTCCTGGCCCTGGAAAATCACAGGGAGCATCTCTGTATCTTATGTGGGCAACAATTTGGGAATAGAAGCCACCATCTGCTAAGAATGAGCTAGCCATCCTCGATGTCAAGTTTCCCGAAAGATTGGGGCCTCTCTTTTCCTGCTAAGTTAGAGGTGTGCACTTGAAAGCTGGTTTTTGAAGACGAATAAACAAACAACAACAACAACCCCTTGCTATTTAGATACAGCCATAGGAACATCTGGAATCACATTAACTATGCCCCTTATGGAAATGACCATGACCCTTATTTCTTGTATTGGGAACAATTGTCAATTGTTGTTGTTGTTTTTTTTTTTAATTCAAAAGACGGTGGTGATCTCTTTTTATGCAGACAGGTTGCATTTCAAAATGGACAACCAGTTGAACACATCACAGAAAGGGCCAGGTTCCCTCTCCAGTGGCCCCTCCCTTTCCTCTTCTTATTGCCTGGAAAATGCCAGGAAAAGTTTAAAATTAATGGCAACCAATTGAAAAAGAAAAGGAAATCAAAGAAACATTTATTCCCAGAGAAGCAGCCCTAATTCCTTCACCTTTACGTGAGCGCACAGGCGGTTTCTGTCACTTCTGGTTTTTGTGGAGGAGAAAAGCCTATACATAGGTCAGAACACATGTTTCAAGCACCAGCAAAATGTTACTATCATTTTAAACCTCAGAGGAATACAATACAAGGCAGGATCATATATATTAGGTTCATTTAATTAACTCCAAAATATAAGGTACTTAGAAACAAAATCAGATGCAAAAGACAGGCATTGGAATAAGATATGGTGACCCAACAACAATAGGTACATAATTCTCCTCTAGGAGATTAGAAGCGAAGCGCTCAGTTCCAATACACCTGGGACCCCCAACCAGGATCTCTAGCCTGACTGTCATTACTGACGAGGCACAGATAGCTGGGGGGGGGGGCAATATGCTGGATGGGGGGGCCTCGGAACACAAGATGAATGAGACACAAATATTTAACTTTAGTCTCCAGAGACCTCTTAGTGAACCAGTAGCTACTGATCCCCAACAATTGCTTAATTTCAGCCAAATTTTGATGTTGAGTAAATGTCTGGAAGCATAAAGAAAGACAATGACCCACATTTATCCCACTGACGGGGATCCCTACAACTATGTTTGTCTTCATTGGAGAGAGAAGCAAACTTCACAATCACGATGACTTTGCTAACTGAACAGGGGTCTGAGTCACTTCCAGAAGTGGGCACAAGGAACTCTTCCTTGGATGACAGCCAGGGAACTTTGTTTTCTTGACTGGTTAGAAAAATCAAGAAGGCGGGCGGAAAGTGCTTCTGGAATGTGTGTGGGATAAAAGCCAGGGCTCCTGTTCTTCGGCAAAGAAGGCTGACATTGCAGTGCCTCTAGTCTGCTTCACTAGGAGTGGTGCACACCATCACACGCTCATTTCCCTGAGGATCAGCAGACAGAAGCAAGGGAAGCTCAGACCTGCGACAGGGGAGAAATGGGACATTCCACTTCACCTTTCCTCTCCTTCTCCTTGCTCTTCCAAGGAACTGGAAACTCTGTTGAACAATATGTCTAGATGGTAAAACTTCTGTCAGCTCCACACCCAGTGTCCTGAGAAGTAGAAACACCGGTGCCTACCCAGTCTGCATGCAGGAGAATGTTATCGTTCTTGTCATTAAGACTCTGTTCCACCTTCTGTATTTTCCTTGGTAAAAACTGATATTAAGACAAATTGGGTGTAAATCCACAAATATGGCTTGCTTCATCATGGGGTGCCCTGAACTGCACACATTGAAGCAGAGAGATGACCTCTGTGCTCTCTGAGACAGGCTTCTTAGTGATATGCTCAGTGACCCTCTTCTCCATCATCACTGGCTTCTGCAGCTGGAGTTTAAGGCGCTAACCACCTGTTGAGATGGAACACTGCTCTGTAAAGAAGAATTCTCCTGTTCTGGTGGATGAGTGAATAGATTCTGGCCATGGTTTGTTTTGACTAAAGGTGTGGCAGCTACGGATACGGAGATGAATATCAGCTCTTCATGGATCCCTATATCTAGAGCTTCAACAAGGTCATGGTGCCCGATGTTGGACCCAGCCTGGCTGCATATCTGAGAGCTAAGTTTTAATATGCATCCGGATGAGAGCCCATGCCTTTGTTCCTAGTACACCTGTGCCCCCCAGGAGGCAGGGGGGATGGCTGAAGGCTCTAAATTCTGTTTACAAGTGCTAATAGGTTTTACTCCTGCTGGCTGAGTACCTGTGTTCCTGTTTACTGAGCCCTTTGTGTAAGAGATAAGGCAATGCAACCCATCCCTAGATTTTATATAAGGTTGGAAGTGAAAATAAAGTTTTGAGATCTGCTTGGACACTTCTCCCGGCTGCATGTGATTGTCCAGCCGCCGTGCTCACCTTTCCTCGATGGAGCCAGGTCTCCTGCTGGCCAGAGAGACAGGCTCATTTAGCAGGCGGCCAGGGACCCGTGCAGTAACCTGGAGAAGCACCCAACACCCTACATGGTCAGGTGTTGACATTTGAGCTGCCAGAACTTAAATCATTCTGAATCAGAAAAGACATGATGAGGAAGTAAATAAAGGGGAGGATTGCTGAGGAGATGCCAAAGGAGTACGCATCAGACAGAGGCCATAGGTAATCTAACAGCAAACAAGTAAGGATTTTAATATGTGAAAACTAGAATAACTATACAGGTGTGGGGTAGTTACTGAATGCTAGCCACCCTGGAGAGGACTGGAATCCACACACACACACACACACACACACACACACACACACACACACACACACACCACAATTATCACATGAGAAATTAGCCTTCTTATATCTATGATCCCTGTAAGGAATAATGAGAACATGGAAATACTTTAACCACGCTTCTACCAGGCACATCCACTTTGGGTAGTGTCTACACACAGAAAATGATCATTACTCCTCTTATCCATATATTATGGATTCTAGTTTCTAAGTAAGAGCATATGAAAAAACAAAGTGAGGAAAGTTTATATCTGTATTTCAAGTTACAGCTTTCTAATGTCGGCAATGACTTTGGCCATCTTGTGTTTTAGATGACCACTGCACACACAATTGTGTCAAATGGATCCCAACCCAAGATAGCATCTCCATCTTCAGTCTAGATTCCTATTTTGTTCCTGATGTGTTAGGAAAAGGAATTCATATAACTTAGGTTGAAAACAGACACATTACTTTTGAATATTTCCTCTGCTTCATCCCCAGTATTCACTGAGTAAATTGTGATGTCTTTGTCATTGATCCTTTAATTCAACTTGACTTAAAAATTGTCAATATAAAAAAAAACCTATTGAAAAAAATAGGTCCTCTGTTACAGAAATGCTATTAAGAATGGGAAAAGGGAAGTTCATGAAGGGCCTTAGATGATACAGAGCATTACACAAAAGTGCAGAGAGAGATATGAATAAAACATGATAAATAAAAAGAATGGACAGGAACCATTGGTTGGGGGCTTTAGGAAGACTCAGAGAGAACAGAGAGCTTGAAAAACAGGGAGAAACCTAACAGAAAGAAAGAGAAGGCAGGATGGAAAAAGAACCCAACTAGAGATGGAAGAATAGCCCCGAGCTATGAAGAGACAGAGTCACATCTGAAACAATGCGACTACAGAAGCTGACTCGAATGGTTTGCGCAGGACAGGAGATCCTTGAGGAAGAGAGCCTTGAATTTATGTCTCTCTGAATTTCTGATTGTGGAGGGGTTTGAGTCCAGGCTGAGAAACCCATGTATGCTGAACACACAAGCCAGTCTCTGAAACGTCCTGCTGGGTTCCTGTGTGAAGCTAGGGATCCTTCTACATGGTGATCAACTAGGCTATCCATGGTCCCCTGCTACAAGGACTGATCCAGACGACCCACAGAGGAGGATATCCAGATGATTAGGGATGGGGAGGGAGGGCATTGGGGAATTGGGGATAACAACTCATTGTTTGCCCACTAAATAATGTAACTCATTACAGACAATAAGTATATATTTCTACAAAGTGCAAAAAAAAAAAAAAGAAATATGGACTACTTTTTGAAAGCAGCTTTTATTACATTTTTGGGAAGCAATCTTAAGGACATAGTTTATTTTGCTTTATGGTTTGAAGAAATATAGTTCATTATGGTGGCAATGGCATAGCAAGCTGGTTAGTCACATTTCCACCTGGAATCAGAGGACAGACATCCATAAGCCCCCAACAGCCCCTATAGTTACCCAATTCCTCCAGTGAGGTTCCACCTCCTAAAGACTCACAACCTTCCCTGTTAGTGTCATCAGCTGAGGACCAAGTGTTCAAACACAATTTTCCATTCAAATCATGGCATCAGTGTTAAGTAATGTCCAGTGAAGAAGTAAAAGAAGAAAACTCAGGTTGTAAACACGTATAAACCTCTCTTTATAAACTCATCCATATAGTAAGGAGTTTGGATATATAACAACATATTAAATATATATATATATATATATATATATATATATATATATACACTTCTTTCTTGTTTTTTTTTTTTTTTTGCTTACATATCTAGGTTTCCTCTTAGTCATTAGAGGACCTGCTGGATGCCAGGCACACTGTTTCAACCTCTTCTTCCTTTCTTAAAAAAAATGAGTGAAATTCTTGCTATGTAGCCCAGGTTGGCCTCAAACACATGATTCTCCTTTCTCAGCTTCTCAAGTGCCACAATTATGGGTATGAGTTTCCATGCCTGGCTACCTTCTTCATTACCTGGGGATTGAAATCAGGTGTAGAAAATGGTGAGCTACTTAAAGAAGTGTTCTATTTTTCCCACATTCATATTGACCGCTGCTGGGCCTAGATGTGATATGAAACCAGTACGTACCTCTTTCCTGATGGAATAAATGATGGCTGAACACTTGCTCACAGCTGGCCAGCAGCAAGTCTTGGGCAAAATGCCTCTCACTTCCCACTGAAGAATAAAATTGGACTTTTTCTTGTGGACATAAGTCCAAAGTCCAAAGACTTTTCCCAATGTTTTACAGAGAGCATCTTCCATGAAAATATACAACCCCAAATATTCTGCACGGATTACCGGCATTGCCTTGTTCTTAGGAAGGGAGCCCAGGTGCTAAGGAAGTGAAAATCAAATATCTATAACTAAAATGTCAGGATAATCATTTTTCATGGAATTACAAGTTCTGAGTAATGCCAGCCTTTGCTGTGTTGTTGACCCTCTCTCTTATCCAGAGTTTTTTTTGTTCCCATATATAAACGAAACATCTTCCCGAAATAGACTGGATCTATTTGCCAATGGGTTTATGGCTCATGTTTATATAGGTTGTAAATCCCTTTCAGGAATTACAAAGATACCTTGCTTTGCTTTTCCTAAGCTGTTTGTTTTTGCTATTACTTTACATATTGTTCTGTGTGTCCAAGATCCCAGAGATCTGTGCATTTGGCTCAGCAAATGTCCCCTCTACATTTTCTATATTAATGTTGAATATCAGGGTTCATAATTTGTAACAAAACCAACATTCCACTTGATGTAGGATTTCTTACCAACTCTGAAAGCCAAGTATTTAACCCTAAACAAATATTGAAGGCATTGCATGCACACAATGAAATGTAACTTCTTGAAAGGTGAGATTTTGAAGTACCTAAATTTGGATAAATAAGTATATAAAAGAAAGAAAGAAAACTTCAATAATTTACAACTTAGGTTGGAGGGTCAATTGAATCACAAAAGTAAATGTATTTTGGAAAAGGTCACAAAAAGCGCAGAATAATTACTTTAGAGTATTAATCTGGTCGCTATTCCTTGTTTTGGTTCATGTCTCCATAATGAATACTGATGAAAGAAACAGAGACATCTCATCTGGGATCTTAGACTGAAGTTCAGTTAAATGAACTTTGGCTGATAACATCCAAATAACATGATTATTCGAAGAGTTTCTGTCACCCAAAATCATATCCTCCTTGAAACTTCCTGATAAAAATAGCTCATCCCCATTCCACACTTGGGAAACCATTTACTCCCTGTCACACCTGGGAGTTTCAGGGAGTCCTGTTTCCCCAGTCACTCTTCTCTTTCCTGCACCCAGCCTCTTCCCACCGCTCCTCGTTCCTGGACCACTACACCTGGGAACATCCTCTTCTCTGTCTTTAGCTCTCTCCAAATGTACCATCGATGCAAAGTTATTGCATGCTGTGAACTCAAACTTAGAATTTGGGTAAAATAGAAGACATCATACCATAGTACAAAGTAAGAACAATCAAGAATTGGAAACTACTCATTATTATTCAGCTGTAAGTCTCTTGGCCATCATTATTCCAGGCAATAGCTCACCAGTCATTTTCTTCTTTGACACCCAAGCAAAAGGCTCCTGCACCCTCTTTTACTGACTACCACTGGAAAATTCAAATTTCATGGCTGTTTTTATTATATAGAATGATTTGACTGTTTTCTCTTAATTATTTTCGATAATGGGTCCAAAGGATTTTGCCTTTCTCAGGAGTTAAGGCTCCTCAGAGTATTTTCCTAAACAAAAGTGTCATCCACCTCTAAATCTTCCTACCATTAGCAATATACAGATTTTTAATTTTGTACATTTCTCAAGGTTCAAATTCTTAGTCAGGGTGGCAGTGGGAATGATGATAATGAGACAGGCCCATTAAACACAACACTTCTTTCTTTGTGGAGGAGTTTGGAAAGCTGCCTGAGCTATAAGAAATCTTATTTCCTATACCAGAATTTCACAAATGAGAAGGGGTATGGCTACTAATCCTTTCCATCATTTCTGAAATTATATCAAGTCGTCAGTCACAGTACTCAACACTCTTCTTTTAAGCAATGCCAAGGTCATCAAAGTCCCATGGACAATGCTCTTCAGAAACACACAGTTCCATAGAGTACCTAGTGATGTAACGAAGCCCAGTACCCAGCACACAGGACTGGATTTGCAAAGTAAGAGCATCATTTTATTGGCACACATTTACTTAGAATCATGATTGTTCTTATTTTTAATTGACAGATTACACTGCATGCTTTTGTCATGTATTGCACGATGCTATAAAGCATTCATTCATTGCGAAATGATTAAATCCAGCACTGCAATGATACTTTACTTCCCATCATAGTGACTAGAATGACCAGAGGCTCCAACAACCCCAGGGCTGGGTCTCTCTCCATAGGATATGAAATCAACACGTGAAAGAGACACCTGATCCCATGCTCACTGCAGCAACACTGAGCAGCTAAGACACAGATCAACCCAAGGGTCCACCAAGGATGAGCAATAGAAAAAATGTGGGACATAAACACAGTGGAATATTATTTGCCCCTCCCCCCAAAATAAAGAATGAATCCTATAATCTTCAGCAATGGATGGACCTGGATGACACTGTATTACGTAAAATAGATCAGAAAAAAAAATAGTTACAATTTTGCAGTGCACACTCCATAGCAGGTTTTGGAACACAGTTTACATATAGCTTCACTGATCCTCAAAAGGATACATATACATTACCATACATTTTTTTTCAGACAGGATGTTTCCTTGGGACATTTAGTTGAAGAGCAGGGTGCCTCCAAAGCCCCTTCTCTCTACGAACAGCATTCTTCCTTTTTAGTCTTTTGCAGCTGGAAGTACACTGAGTGCACATGCCTAGGTGTCTCTTCAATACTAGGACCTGTTCCTAAAACTAATGACTAGTGGGAGGGTCTGGGAAAGCAAGATTCTCATCTACCTTCAAGGTTGATCATACCCCACTTCTCACTAGGGCCATTTATGAATGTGTCATTCATAAATTTGTCCAAACCCTTTTAAAATCCATTTATATTTCCTGCTAGAGTCACCTTTTAGAATAACAAGGTCCCTCGTTTTATTACCCGCTATGTGAATTAGTGTTCTCTTTCATTTGTCCTTAGCTGACCTCCATCAAGTTTCAGGGGGCACCCACCGCCTCCTCCTTTGCCCGAGGCTAATGGACCCTTAAATACCCTTAGACCATCCATCTGAGATGACAGAACATTTAGAACGAGAACACGATTGTGCCAGCCAATCACAGGGCCATGGTGCTCCTTGGCCATCATTGAGAAAGCTTGGGTGCAGTTGGGTTTGGCAAGTTGCTGCTTCAGGTTTCCAGTCTTTGACAATTTCAGACCAAGCAGCCAGGCATTGGCATGTCTCCTGCCCTGCCAGCCCGAGGGTCTTTCCACAGGAATCTCACCAAACCTTTAGCATGTAAGCATTAAGTTAAACAAGGCTTTGGAAGGGATGGAAAGTCAGAAACAAGAGAGACTAAATTAATACCAGAACTTTAAAGGCAGAAAAAACATAAGGAGACTGAATTTGAACACAGGAAAAGGTGGTAGACTTTACCAGCAACTAGAACACTCAAAAATCCCAGGATCAAGAGGAAAGCTCATTACTGGGTAGGGAGCATAAAGTTAAGCAAAACTGATTGTCAGGCAAACTTCATAGACATATGTGAGAATCAGTATGTATTTTGTTCTGAAGAAACTATTCCTCAACTTGCCAGAAGTGGGATCCAGTTTGTTTTAGCACTTGCAATATACTGAGGGGGTAAACACATGACAAGTTAGTGGGGTTTTTATTTCTTTGTTTTTGTTTTTGTTTTAATTATAGCTGACCCCTCATTTTACCATGTTGAATTCTCCTTTCTGTTTGATAAATCAATATCTTAATGTGTTGGTCTGACTTCATAGGTCTGCAGTCTGTTTTGATAGTTACAACTTATTTATTTATTTTCAAACTTCAACCACAAATTTGCTTGGTCTTCCCTTCCCTCCCCTCCCCTCCCCTCCCCTCCCTTCCCCTTCCCTTCCCTTCCCTTCCCTTCCCTTCCCTTCCCTTTCCTTCCCAGTTAACACTTCCCAGCTCAGAGTCCTCTGTGGTTCTTTAACAGTAAAGTAAGGATGTGGAGGTGAGGTAGACATATCTGGTTATATAACTTCTCTTTTCCAAGGACATTTCTCCATTACTAGGCTAAGTCATGGATAATTCTAGTCACCTAATTTGGGTGGACTGCAAGGCCACAGTACCCTACTACTCAGCAAAAATCCCATCCCTTTAATGACACTCCTAAAAATTAAGCCACATTCAACAGGTCTACTAGCTCATGGCCAAGTTGCCAGGTTTCTGGGGGAACGAAAAGCTAAAGGCAAAGGTCTTCTCCATTGGCCTGGACAAATGGCATCTGAGTGTGCTACTTTTTCCCTTTGGTTGTCTTTGTCTTCCGAGTGTTCCCGACCTTGTCTGGGGTCAAGGCTGAGTTCTGCTTCCGCTGTTCCTCACCTCCCACCACCATTGTCATGGGTCTGGTCAGCTGGACAGCAGTCAGCACTACCTATGTATCACCACAGCGCACCTACCACCACCATTTCTGTATTCAGCTACTCATCAGATTAAAATCATGACTTACAATGTTCTCTGAAAATCCTCAAAGATTCATTTTCTTGCTTTGATTCAGTTTTAGGCATCGTGCAGTTAATCAATGTAAAACTGAACAAGAAAATGAAGAGGAAATCACATGCGCTCATGCAAGCTTTGAAAATGCACGTTTTGCAGGCATGAAATGAGGACCCACCGTTCCCTTTCCTTGCTGTCTGTAATGACATCCATAGAGCTCTGCCCAAGGTGATAAATCTCTTTCATGCAGACTTGCTAAAAATGAACTTAACCTGTATTAGATATAGTTACGGATGTGCAGACACATTTAAACTCTCTCTAAGCAACAAATTGAAGCCATCACTGAAGCCAGACGTTGAATCTGTTAATTGTTGTCAGTGATTAAAATGTAGGAAAACTCTACCTAAAATAAATCATTCATGGAAATTAACCCTCTAGAGTCCAGGCACTGTTTATATATAGAACATCGTGTCACAATCATTGTTGACACGGTGGAGCATTTGGGATGAACAAGTGCTGAGTCACTTTAACACTAACAGAGCACCATGGGCAGTTTTCACCCCAATATGTTATTTATCACCGGGCCCCCCTGATGGCTGTGCTTACTGTGGAACCCTCCTGTGATATTGAAGGCCAGAGCAGCTCCTCTCCTAACAGCACTGTTGTAGCTCTGGCAACTCGAGCAGGGCCTCAGAAAATCAATACCACTTCATGAGACAGGTCTTAGGCTTCTCCTTTTACGAGGATTCTGTCAATGCACGGGGCCATTACTGTACTTTAAAGGCATGATATAAAATTGCTTCGACAAGATATAAGACACACCGTTTGCAAGAACCTGGTGAGAGTATTTTAGTCAAAGTTAAATAGTTTCATCATGTAATTACTTCTATTGGCAAAGCTCCAGCCCAAAGCGCTCTCAGAGGCGTGAGCCTTCCATCACGGTGAGGATGGTCCGGGGGGCCTGGGGATTGGACTCAGGTTGTTCTAAACAAGGTCAAGCTGATAAAACAGAGACAAAGTCAAGCATCCCAGGCCGCTGAAGTGACACAACAACAGTGTTGACAAGTTGCTATCTTTTTTTTTCTTCCTCCAACTAAGTGGTCTGAAAGTAGCTTTAGTTTATGGCCATGAAATATTTCATCCTGATTTGCAGTCTGGCAATTCATATTTTTAAAGGACTGTTTAGAATTTATTCAGGGAGAAAGGGAAACTGTTGGTTTCTCTAACCAATTTCCATTACCTGACAGAATTTAACTTTGGTATTTTATGAGGTTTTATGTATCCCACTAAAACCATTAGCTGGTTGTCTCCTCGTGATAAAGTTTAATCACTTATATTATACCTTAAAAGTCAATGACAGTTTTGCATGTATTTATGTTTTCTTTCTTTTAAAATATGTGGGTAATATAAAGATAGCTCTTATTGGGTGGAAGTAAGGGGCTGAGATTAAAAACAGAAAATCTGTCATTATTGAGCCTTTGTGTTGTAGACAGTAAGAACGTAGCATCGTAACTAACAATCTGCATGGGCTTTGAGAAACAGTGGGTGAAGTATGACCACCATTCATAGTCAGAGACTGCCTCAGTGTACCCCAGCTTGGAATTTAGCTTCTGTTCCCCAAAAGATACTTGGCTGCTATGAGATTTTGGCAATTTTACAAAAATTTTAATAATACCTGTGAGCAATTGATTCAAATGACATGCATGTACACCTCGCAGAAATGTCTAATAGAAACTAATCATATGAGCCTGAGCTTTGTAATCAGAGATGGTCCCCAATTCCTCTGCTAAGTGACATGTCCTGAGTTTGGATGCTTCATAAGAACTCATCCCTCTTCTACCTGCAGAATTCCAATTATGGCATCGGTTAATCACCACACATATTCATTTTAGAGTTATTCAAATGCATTATGAATTTATATGTCTATTATTAGATTTATTAGTCTTAATGACTTGGATTTTAAATAGCACTTTCCTTCCCGAGGCCATAACAATTTTCATGAATGACCTTATTTATTTGCTCAGCATGCCTCAGATGGAAGGTGGGGGAGGGGCAAAAATCATTTAACCCATTTTGCTTGGAAGGACAATCTTACCCCAGGCTCAGAGAGAATTAGCTCAGAATACTCTTTATTCTATTGGGAATGGATCAATAAGTCAACTAGATTTTTAACTGCCAGGAGTCAGGCACACTATACACTGTTCATGATGGTACCTTTGGCAGCTATTCTCATCCTGGACACAGGAAATACTTGTTGAATGAAAGATGGGTCAATTGCACCATCACTTACAGAGGAACTCAACACACTTTCAGTGTTAGTGGAGGCAGAAACCATGCTGTTTGCAGACTACCTTTCTCAACTCAAAGGTATATATGGTCCTCTTTTGAGAGAGCTGTCCTTGGGCTTCTAAGCTTTGAGGATGTTTGTATGTAAGTAATAGATTTGAGATGGGAAGATTTCCCATCATTCCATGAACCCCACCTTTATAGGGAAGCAAAAAATTAAGACACAGGAACAAAGCTTTTCCTTCCAGAATGAAGCATAGGCTATGGTTAGAAATGTTTCCTTAGTGTATTAGGGTAGACCGTGCTGTGAGAAAAGGAAGAAATACAATGGAATTAAGGAAGTATCTCCAAGCACCTTGGTGAACACCAACACCCTGCAAGGCTCCGGGAAGACCACAGCAGAAGTTTTCATAGTCACATGTGTCTCATTAAATTTGTAAATGAGTTATTTTTGTATAAGAACTACCCCTCACATTTTCAGGCTTTGAAAATTCTGTATATCACCCTGGTGGCGGTAAGAAATGTCCCTAAAATTTCAGGGACATAACAAAGTCCTGTATCAAATGTGTATCAGAGTTCTGTTTTTCTTTTATTTTACACAGGTAGGAGGCAGCTCTGTTTCACAGGATCATCCAGGGATCCAGGTAGTATTGAATCTTGTTTTGGCCTTGGTTTTACCAGGATTATTGTTGGCAAGAGGGGAAACACAAAATGTGGGTGGGGGGGAACATGCCAATTCTAGATATTTGGAATATTAGATATTTCACAATGCATTGGCCAGACCTAGTTGTGTGTTTCTAATAAGAGAAAGGGAAACTAAAACTACTCTTGTGTGCCCTGGAGGGACAGGGTAAGAATGTGGGATGCACTGTTCATCCCAATCCTCTAAAACTCCCTATACAAATGTTCCTAAACTGAACAGGTTTGCTAGCACAGAGGAACAAAGCATTAGAAAACTTGCTGTACTCAGTTCTCAGCCTCAGAGTACTCAGTTCACAAAGGACAGAAAAGCAGATCTCATCTACACAGGCTGACTTCAAGAAAAATTTAGATGTTCTATACTTTAAAAACCTGAGCTGACTGGGGATGGGGAAGGGGGGCAATGGGGAATTGGGGATAACAACTCATTGTTGGCCCACTAAACAATGTAACTCATTATGGACAATAAAAAAAAAAAAAAAAAGAAAAAAAAAACCCTTGAGAGGAAAGAATGATGACACCCTGGTGTTGCCAGGGCCTGCCATTGTTCCAAAAGATTCTAAGGTATTTGCACAAAATACCTCATTTAGGTGATCTTAAAATCCACAGTGGTCCATCCTTGCATGAGATGGAGGAGGGCTATGAATGCAGAACAAAAATAAATTAATTAACTTGCAACATAAGGGTTTTATGTAACTTTTTAATAAAATATTTTCATTTATTTGCAAGACATGGAGAGAGAAAATGTGTGGGTTTGAGGGGGCACACCAGGACCTCTTGTTACTGGAAACACACTTCATATATATATATATATATATATATATATATATATATATATATATATATATATATACCACTTTGCATCTCGCTTCACATGGATACTGAGGACTCAAAGGCCGGTGGCCTTCGCAAACCTTTTACCATGATGCCATTTCCCAGCCCATTTTGTTCTTTTTTGTTGTTGTTGTTCATTTTGTTCTTGCCAAATGTGTGGTTGTGGGTCATGAGCTCTGAGGACGACAACGTTGTGGTAGTGTCCCAATGTCAAAGGTTGAAATGCCAAATTCATTCATATTCAGGATCCCCCAAAACTCAACTTCCCTTGTTTCCATTTCATTTTCTTCCCACTCTCCTCCCCAAAGCTGTAGCCACACAGAAAAACTCATCATTCCCTGCATCATCAGCCCATTCTGCGCCATCTTCCTTTGAATGGAGCCCTCTCGCTGCTCCTACATTCTAAGCTCCCTCCTCTTCCTCTGTCCTATTGGACTAACTCATTCTTCTAATCAACATTCAAGGAGCTTCTTGTGGGAAGCAAGCCTGTTTACTGTACTGGACCAACAAGAACTGGTGAGATGTCTCAGTTGATAAGTGATTGTTATCCAAATCCCACCATGCAGGTGAAGGCAGGCCTGACAGGTAATGCCATTAATCCCAGCCATCGGGAGACAGAGACAGTGAATCTCTGAGATTGGATACTTTTCTAGTTAAGCCAGTTGAGCTCCAGGTGAAGTGAGAGAGCCAGTCTTGGGGAGGCAGAGGTAGGAAGATTGCTGTGAGTTCAAGGCCACCCTGAGACTACACTGAATTCCAGGTCACCCTGGGCTTGAGTGAGACCCTACCTCAAAAAACCACAAATAAATAAATAAGTTGAGAGTGATTGAAGAAGTTGAAGGTTGACATCAGACTCTGATTTCCACATACAACCACACACATATGCACTTGTACACACACGAACACACACACACAAATGCAAATACAAAAAAAAAAAACCCCACAGAGATTTTCAAAAGCAGGTGATGTCATTGTTAGCCTGTCACCTTTCTCCAAGGGAGACACCAGAGATTTTCTCTAGCACTTACTTCAGCCTCTGGCAGATGGAGAGAATGGAAAGTGCTTTATGAATGAATGGATGGATGGATGGATGGATGAATGAATGAATGAATGAATGAGGCTGCTGAGGGCACACGGTGATTAAATGCAATCTTAGGGTTTCTAAATGAGGTTCAGACACAGGTGACCCCAAAGTTTAAAGGGGAATAATAATCGCCCTTTTTGGCGAAGGCAGCAACTGCTCACTCAGGGATGTATTTCTACCTCTGAACAGAAAGAACCAAATGCTCTAATTTTCAATGTGCTATTTAGTGTCACTGTGTCCGTAATTGGGATGATGTGAGAAAACTCCATGCTCACTGGCCTTAAAAGTTACCCTTCCACCCAGGCCACTCAATGGCCCATGCTTTCAAAGATGTCTGAATGACTTCTCCCCAGAGGGACCAAGCAGAAAGGGGATGTACTTTCTAACACTACAGGGTTACTGACCTTCCATTGTAGCAAATCTGAAAGTGTCAAAGCAATGAGTGTCTCTGTAGAGAAAGCTACTGTTTAAAAACAGATGTGCAAAACGGAGGCCCTGAGAGCTGCCCTCTCTCCTGATACACTCTCTAACAGTTCTGAAAGGCACAAAATACAAAACATACATCATCCTCTGCCCTCCTTCCTCTCTAACACTAAAAAAAAAAATAAAGCTGAATGTGGTCTCTGCTTTGTTTATCCAACTTAATACTGAAGAGTAAATTCCTATGAAAAATCCCAGGACAAGACAAGATTAAAAAACATGGCATTCAGAAAACCAAGTAGATGTAAAAATTCTGAAGGCAGCTTCTGCTATTCTCTACAAAGTGCCTCCTCCTCCTGCTCATTCTGCTCTTAATCGTCTTGGAAACAGGTTGGAATACAACCATTTGATGGATGGGAAACTTGACAATCACGGTTATGTAACACTGACGACTGAACAGAAGCTTTTTCCCAAAGGCAAAGGAGAAGAAGAAATAACCAGATTGTGAATTTGGTCTTGAGAAAGCATAGTGGCCTCTTAAGAAGCCACTGATCTGGGTGTGTCTGAGTCATTCATTCAACAGAAAAATTATAACATCCACATTTTGGCGTGGTGCTAGGGATGGGTCATTTAGAAATAAATACCACACAGCAATGAGTGAACTTACAGGAAGACTAATTGTTACAAATAATATGGATGTTCATTGGTCCTGAGGTGCCATAGAATGAAGAAAAGCCAGGAAGGGTCAAGTGGACCTTCTTGAGGGAACACATGGAAGACATCTCAGAGGAAGCGCCACTTGTAAAGAAAGAGGCAGAGAAATAGTCTTCCTAAGTAGAAGGACAGAATTCTTAGGCAAGAGAGGCCCACAGACAAAGAAGCAGCAAAGAAACAGAATATCTGTGCAATCAAAATCCTATGAGGGGCTGGAGAGATGGCTCAGCAGTTAAGGCACTTGCCTCCAGTGCCTAAGGCCCTGGGTTCAATTCCCAGGGCCCACATAAGCCAGAATTACAAGGTGGTGGCCCTAGTCTCAATCTCTCTCTCTCTCTCTCTCTCTCTCTCTCTCTCTCTCTCTCTCTCTCTCTCTCTCTCTCTCTCTCTCTCTTTCTCTTTTTCTCTCTGTTTGAAAATGAATAAATAAAATATATTTTTTTAAAAATCCTATGAGTGGGTGGGCTCTGAAGGCAGAAGACATAGAAAAACACCAGGCACCAAAAATCTTGCAGTTGAGGCAGGGG
>PVHP010000204.1:0-111399 GCA_004024765.1 Zapus hudsonius
ACTAATAAACCAACATTGCTTATCTAACTTGAAGTAAGAATACATTCACCTCTTCTATTTCCACTTGAGTTTCAAATTTCCTTATATAGTATAAGGTCCTCTACTCATGTTTTTAAATAGTGGCTACCCCATTTCTCAATTAATTGTCCAAGAGCCAAGTAGTTAATTCAATAGAAAACTATCTCTGTCTCTCTCTCTCTCTCTCCACACACACACACATACACACACACACACACACACACACACACACACATATATATATATGTGTGTGTGTGTGTGTGTGTGTGTGTGTGTGTGTGTGTGTGTGTATGTGTGTGTGTGTGATGAGAAAGAGAGGGAGAGAGAGAGAGATCAATAAAGCCATACAAGGCAATGTGAAGAACTGATTACCTGTACAGGAGGCAGAGAGAACTCACATGGGGCATAGATAGCGTGACTTCATGTTATAGAGAGGGTGTGCTTTAATTCTTTAAACTATGCACACACATATTACACATTTCATGCATATGTGCACATATGTCACCTATGTCATATGTATCATGCATACTCATTCACAAACACATACTTTGATAAATAATTTTAATTCAGACTCACTGAAGTGGGCTCTTTGCTTAATATTAAGTAGCAGTCCAGTCAGTCAATCTTCAGAGCTCTCCCTAGACTTCTTGGAAGCCTTATAAAACAAAAGATCTAAAGATTCATTTCCATAAGAGACAGAGGCTTCCTGAGAGCTGAAGAACCAAACTATTGGCTCTTCTCTAGCTTTTCTCTCCAAACAACTGCCTGCAGATTTTCATACCATTAAGTTTTTGTGTTTGTTTGTTTCCTTGTTTTGTCTCACAACTAAAAAAAATTAGGCACATGTCTTATGGGGTATGAGTAAGGCAAAGGAGATTTATTGAGAAAAAGGTGGAAAACCCCCAAGAGTTAAGATGTTGTCATTACCGTTGTGTTCCTGGGACAAAACAACCAACCCAAAGCAGCTGATAGTAGTAAAGGGTTTATTCTCCCTAAAAGTCTTGATGAGGAAACTTCAACATGATTGGGAAAGGATGGCGTAGCAGAGGTTGGGCATCTCTTCTTCCATAGCAACAAGGCTGAGTTGAACTAACACTGACTGGCAAGGGGGAGCTGGTCATAATACCCCAAAGTGCACACCTGGCAACACACCTCTTCCAGTAAGGCTCCACGACCCAAATTGCCACCAGTTGTGAATTAAGAAGGAGGCTTTATCACAATCCTATGGGGACCAAGAACTCAGGCTCCAAGGGGAAATTCCCACTGCCAGAAAGCTACAGAGTCCACACCCATTAGAATCTTGCTATAATAGCAATGTTTTTCTTATTTAACCTATACTGATCTTACTCTCTGATGGAGATTCTGTTTGTATTTTTCAGAAGGCAGTGAGAGAGCTGTGGACAACTCAATTCCATCAACAAGACATGGGATGATGGCTGACATCCTGGCAAGAGATGAACCACCCCTGGCCTATCATGTAGGTCTCACATGAAACCTATGAAGAAGTGGTGTGATAAGCAAGAGACCAATCACCACAGTAAGTCAGATAACCCAGGTCAATGGAGACAGACACCAAAGATACCCAACAGAACCCAGGGCAAAGGTCCCGAGATACTTAAGATCTCAACAAAATTCACCCATCATGACTCACGGAACTCAGAGGAAGAAGGGGCGGAAATATTGTAAGAGCCATGCTGGGGGAGAATATCCAGAGACATAGACCCCCTCAGCAACAATACACAAAGGGTGAAGAAAAAAAGAAAGTCTGGCTACCTCTGGTGCAGTTCATAACCCCCTAACGTATGGACAGATCCAGTATGTGCACCAAGGAAGGACCCCAGTGGGTAGGGTACAGAGAGGAGGGAAACAGGGACACATTCACAAGATTTGCACATACAATGTATGTATTTATTCATAATAAAGATATTTTTAAAAAAAAAAGAAATGAAGATCTGATAGTTATTTAAAAGTAAATTTGGGCTGGGGAGATTGCTCAGTGGTTAAAGGCAATTTCTTATAGAGTCTACTGGCCCAGGTTCGATTCCTTGGTACACAAATAAATTCAGGTGCACAAAGTGGCACACGCATCTGGAGTTTGTTGCAGTGGTAGAGGCCCTGGTATGCCCATAGTCACTCTCTTTCCTTTTGACTCTTTCTCTTTGTCTCTGTCTCAAATAAATAAATAAAAATATTTTTAGAAGTAATTTTAATGTTATTAGATACATAGATTATTCAGAGCTGAATTATTAAGAGATGTTCTCCAAAGCTGGTAAGCCTTCAGAAGTATTCTTAGAAAGAACTATGATAAATCCATAAGAGTCAAATATGAAGCAACCATGCCCTATCACTGTTTTAAAAAAATGCTACACCAATGGAGTTAACTTGTATTACTCTTTGTTCAAAATTATACATCACATTTGAAATTGTCATTGAAATGTCTTTAGACATATGGCAGTTCACTTATTTTTAGAATTTTAAGTTTCATTTGTCAGAAAAACACCCAGCCTCAGTTTTCATTATTTATTATGGATTCTTCTCTCCATTTTAAGATAACTCAGTTTAAAATACTTTCCATTAGCAATTATTTTCAGATAAAGAGGAGTTCCTATGGTGGGATCCTCCTAGCTTAAACCTGTGTCTGAAAACTTATATTGAAGTTCTGAGCCATATTTTTTTCAGTGAGATTCTGATTTTGGTTTGAGAACTTGCAGTCAGCTGTCTTAGCATGAGTGTGAGGTTGTGAAAATACTGAATCTTTCATCTTGCATGGGCTGGTTGTTGGCTTTCAATGTTCTGCTCTTCATACCACACCAATGACAGCCTGGGTCTCTATGGCACACAGAATAATGACTCCAAAAGACGACATGCTCTCATCTCTGGAATATTGGCTAACTTGACATGTGGGTGGGACTTGGAAGACCACAGTGAAGTTCACCTTAAAATGGGGAGGTGATCCTGGATTATCTAAATGAGACCAAGGTTACATCAAGGATCCTCGTAAAGAAGCAGGGGATAGGAGATGTGTATAACTAATGTGGGGACAGAGGCAGCCCTAGAGAGGTGAGGCTGTAGGTTTTGAAGACAGACGAATGGGTCTTGAACCAAGGATGGTGGACTGTGTCTAAAAGCTTTAAAAGAAACAGATTTCACCCCTAGAGTCTACAGAAGTCTCATGCACCTGTTCTGTTTTTTCTTTTTAAAATGTTTTTATGGTATTGGGAATTGAACCTTGGTCCTGAGACTTATTTTAGACTTCTAACCTGAAGAATTTTAAAGAATAAACATATATCACTTGAAGCACCTAGTTTTGTAGACACTTTTTTTTTTACAAGACAGATAGGAAACAATTAGAGCCTTATTTGGATTCTTTTTCTATCTTCTACTTAGCAAAAAAAAAAAAAAAAAAAAAAACTCAAGGAAGTCTTAGCTCTCAGCCTGCTGGTTCTCTTTTGTGGAGCGCTGGGCCTTGAAAAGAGAAATGGGTCCTGGGTCAATGCAAGAGTATTTTCCACATGTAGTCTTAAATCCCACTCCCTGACTGATGGCTGCTCTTATTTACTATAACCCAGGTCCATTCTCAGTTTGCAATGGTATGAAAAAAAAAATGTTAGGACACAGGAATATATTGGAACTCTGCCAGACCGATGGATGTCCTATGTTGTGTTTGGAATGTAAAATGTCCATCATAGTTTCATGAATTTAAACATTTCATCCCCAGGTAGCAGCTCTGCTTGGGAACTGGAGAGTTCCTGGAGGAAGTGAGTCACTGGGAGCAGGCCTTGAGGGTTTGCAGCTCAGCCTCACTTCCTGTTCACCCTCTGTTTCCTGACTGAAGACACAAAGTGACCGGCTGTCCCTGCTCTCATGTTCTCCCTGACATAATGGACAGGATTCCCTTGAACTGTAAGCCAAAACAAACACTTTATCCTTGCAGTAGCTTCTTGCTAGGGATTGGGTCACAGCAATGAGAAGGGGAATAAATACACCTACTTACATTTCTCCTATAATTCAGGATGCATTGCTGGTTACCCTGCCCCTCCCCACCACCTCTTTCTGTTTTCTCTCTACTGTGCTCACTCACTGTAATGAAAATTTCATTAACTCTATGTACAACATATGTCTTTTAGCCTTGCAATGACAGCAGGAAAGATGACAGTTTTCCTTCCTTTAGAGAAATGACTGAGGCAGAGAAGCTAACTTGTTCAAGGTTCACACCATGGGAGGCAGTAGAGCCAGTGCTTGGTTTCACCCAGACAGGACTTCTTCATAGAGAAGGTGCTGAGTATTCATGTGAGAAGCAGGAGACACAGAGATTAGACTCTTACATACCAAGAGCTACATATTAGAGCAGAAGGGTGTTTAGTCTACAAGCAAGAGCATGAATTTAAGAGTTTGTGTTTTATCCAAACCTCTGTGGTCAACTAAAAGAAAAGCTACCCACAAAAAAATGTTGACCTTGTTGGTTTTTTTTTTTCTGACCTAAATGAAAATGTTAGAATTGATTAAGGGCAATGAAAGTTATTGGGAAGAAGTTGCTTTTTGATGAGTGTTTAACCACAGTGTCTATAAGTAGAACAGGAAGCAGTGGATTTCTTACCAGGTCAAAGGCTTCCCAACGTGTCCTTGACAATAACCAAACAGAAAGGGCTCTCTTACAAAAGATTTTGGACAAGAGGGACAACACTGAATTAGAAAAGACAGAGCATTTATATGACATCTGAAATGAATACTTGTGCTAAATAGGAGAAAAAGCATCTTGGAAAACAGCCCTGGGCTGGGACTTCCAACCAAGTGCATGAAGTCTTGCTATTGAATAAACAAAAGAATCTTTCACGCACGTGTACCAGAATAAACCCCAGGCCTAACAGGTAAGCGTGAGCTCTAAGAAGTACAGTAGCAGGCTGGATGTACTTTCCTCCACACAAAACTCTAAAGAACATGTTTCAATAAAGGTAAATGCTTGACTGATTTAGTGATACAAGAGGTAGAAGATCTGGTTTATTTCAATAATGATGTCTTGTATGAGCATGATTATTTAATAAAGTAATTATTTTTCAATCATTCGAGTCTTTGGCATAAAATATGATGGCTATCAATTTACTTGATTTTTATGCCTTGATTTGATATGTGATTGTTTAATCAAATGATAATTAAATTGATAGAAATACCCATTTCTTCATAAATATTAGAATAACCCAATTAAGTTTAATAACAGTATATTCTAATTATATCTATCTATGTTTACATACATGTAGTATAGTTAAAATATTGTGTCAAGCAGAAAACTGTCCTGGTTCATATACATACATATATATATATATATATATATATATATATATATACACATATGTATATATTACATTTCAAAGCAAGATTGTGTAACCTGTGACATGGGTCTAAGGAACTCAAATCATGAGAAAAGTTTCAGAATCTTTATTCAGCTTCAGCCATGCAGTATAGTAGATATGATTCTATGAACCCAAGGAACAAAGAAATTGCAGTCTTCTGTACTTAACAACAACAACAAAAAAAGAATTTGTCTAAGGCCTGGGGATATTTGAAACCCTGCTCTGATTGAGGGCCTCCAGAATATCTAATTCTTGTTTTCCTCCAACTCTCCTGGGACCACTCCTTCTGAACAAAGTTAGGAAGCTTTTTCATGCATGACTGTCTCAGCCTAGTGCTGTAGGGAGTATGGGGGAAGGAAGGAATTTGGCCAAGAAAACTGAAACATATTTTTACAAAGCAAACCACAATACAATAGCAACACAAAAAACCCTAATCTTGTGATTTGGCTAAAGAGCATGAAGGGAGGGGTTGTCAACCACTGCTTAGGAATTTTCCAGCACCCTGTGAACGTACTTCAAGGATTAGAAAGGAAACGAATCTCACAGCTCACCTCTAGAAGATGGACTTCAAATGTGGCCAGCTACCCACCTTGTCCCAGGGATCCTGTCTGTGCTTTCCACCTGGGATTACAGGTGTTCATCATGCCTGCCCAGCATTCAAGGCATTTACCCAGGTGCTGGCAATCCAAATTTCAGATCTCATGTCTGATGACAAGCACCTTGTCCACTGAGCCATGTTCCCAGCCTCTCTACAGCACTGGAGAACTGAACTAGTCCGACCCTGCACTGAATCTCACCCTTTACAATGGGAATCATTTAAGCAGTGATTTGTTCAAGGCGCCTAGACTCAGATCTCACACATTCAAATTGTATCTGTCTCCCACTCTCAAACTTAGAAAATTTTCCATGGAATACAAATAAAATTGCTTTGGGAAAAAATGTGTTTCACTTTCCAAACAGAAATAGGACACATGAGTAAATACTTTTTAGACGTCACCTCCTCCCTGTTAACCAGATGCCAGAAAGCTGGTAAAATCTATGGCTGCTTGCAGCCCTACAGGAGACAGAAGTCATCATCAGTAAACAGCAGTGGACCTTGCAAGCTTTAAGACGGGCCAGCCAGGCCAAATGAGCCAACTGGTATAATAGTGGCACATCTATTGTGGGGAAAACCAATTGCTCTCCAATTGGACTGGAGGCCTGCTTCGTGGGAGGGAACACATGCCTGGTACTGAAGACCTAGTCAAAAGCCTATGATGGGGAGGTCATGAGCCCTGGGGGAGTAACACATGCTGTCGTCTGACTAAATGCATAGATTATGGCCACCAAACTGCTGTATACGCACTTTTTTAAAAAAATGAGCATACCAAAATAATAATTCTACTCTCACTTTTGGCTAGAGAAGCTTCTCTTTTTTTCAGATGGCAGTGACCACTGGGATAACTCAAAAGACACCACAGTGCTGAGAAGAAATGACCGTGGAGTGTTCAGCACTGGGACATCTGTATCTCACTTCCTGAGTCTCAGGGTCTATTGTGGAAGAGGTGGTGGAAAGATTGTAAGAGCCAAAGGAAGGGGAGGACTGCTTACAATGCAAACTTCCAGACACAGAATGGCCTTGATGTTCATGACTTCAAAATGCCTGATAATCCCTACATGTAATGGTAGGAAAATATGATGTCACTGAAACAAATCAGAAACTAATTGAGAGGGGAAAGAGTTATTGAGGAGGGAGGGAATCATAATGGTTTGTGTTAGAAGTCATCAATAAAAAGTTTAAAAAATCAAACAACAGAAAATATAAAAAAGATGAAATTTTAATGTATAGAAGTATATCTATAATTATATATTTAACGTAATATATGAAAAATAGCATCACTTCAATGTTTATTTGTATGTGTGTTGAAATCCTCCAGTGTATTTTACACTATTAAAAATATACTTTATTTATTTGAGAGAAAGAGGCAGACAGAGAGAGAGAGAGAGAGAGAGAATGGGCATGCCAGGGCCTCTAGCCACTGCAAAGGAACTCCAGACATATGAGCCACCTTGAGTGTCAGGCTTTATGTGGGTCCTGGGGGCAATCTAACTCGGATCCTTCTGCTTTTCAGGCAAAAAGCCTTAACCACTAAGCCATCTCTCCAGCCCTGTTTTGACTGGCTGTACTTCCAGTGCCTCAAGCAGGTGGAGGCTGCTGTTAGTTCAGGTACAATGATAGAGTGTTAGCACATTAACTATTCACTGTAGGATGTCTTAGCTATTGCTTAGTTATACTAATATGCATCATACATGCTTACCAGCCTCTACTCAAGTAACACAGTTGTTTCACTATACAATACAGCTTTCTTAGGAAGAACTTCTTTATTCCAATGGATTTTTTGCTTTGTCGTTTTTTTGTTGTTGTTGCTACTTTTGGAGTATGGTCTCACTCTTGCCCAGGCTGACCTGGAATTCACTATGTAGTCTCAGAATGGCCTCGAACTCATAGTGATCCTCCTACCTCTGCCTCCGAGTGCTGGGATTAAATAAAGGCATGCACCACCACACCCGACTCCAGTGGATTTTCAAGATATGAATTAATGAAAAAAAAAAGTTAAGCTTGGATTTTCCTACAGGCTCTGCCACTTACTAGGTAGCCAATATTGCACAAAATACTCATCGCTTTGAATCTTGTCCCTTTATCTGGGAAATGTATTTTTTTTCTGAAATTCAAGGACTGTTTTAACAAATAAATAAGAGAATTACAAAGCGATCTAGAAAGTGTCCAGCATCCAGAAGGTACTTAATAAATGTATCATGTATGCATTTTCTCTATGCTGTTGTGATATAACAAGAAACAAAGTAAAATAGATTTGAAATTACACGTGTTTATAGTTTTCAGTGTCATACTATTGTATATTGTTCAAGAGATACGATTTAGAACCTTCAAGTCCACCAGGTGCAGGACAGCAGTGATGGGGCTCTCAGAGAGAAGAGAGGGCATTGATGCTGACTCTAAGCTTTTACCCTGACCTCAGCTGAAGACTTTGCTTAAATCCTTGAGAAGAAAGATGTTCTTGGAGCAGATGATCTCAGCTGCTAGCGTGCTTGCCAAGCCTGAAGCAGGCCTCTCACAAAGCATGGCCTATGCAGATCATGAATCAGATGCAGGCATCATCTGCATCCCACAAGCTTCATCAGACAAGACAGTACTAGTTACTTCAACAGAATTAAAGATGGATGTTTGAAAGGGAATCTGTCTGACTTCACTCTTGGTTTGTGAAAGTGGAAGGAGGACCACATTCTGTGACAGTTCAGGCAAGCTCCATATCCCCTCTCCCCATGAGTGGGAGGTGACTAGCTAGAGTGAAAACCTAGGTGCTAAAACTGATTTGGTCAGGTATAGACCAACCAGCTGTCTCTCTGCTCACCTGGGCAGGAAATACTCACTGAACAGATAATTCTGCCTCTTCTATTCACATGGTTTCCTAGAAGGAGGACTTCTGATTTTTCAGGCTTTAGGAAGATAAAGCCTTCCCCTCACCCCAGCCTAATGGGGCTCAAGATTTTTACCACATGACATGAGCCTTTTTTTGTTCTTTCCCTTTCCTGCCTATTTAGTTAAACAGCATAGATTTTGGCTAAAACCTCTCCCACATGTTCTCCCCACACTGGTGGCTGGAGAACTCTGTAACTCACTATTATCCTTTAATAAAGTCTCCCACTATACCTTATCCTCTGGTGGTCTATAATTTTACTTCTTTAACTTTATAGACAAGGATTCAGGTACTCCTTAAATTCTGAGGTTCATTGAAATTTTGCTGGGTGTTATCTAAGTTCTAATCCCAGCTCCCCTGCTACAATTCTATGAAGTCTCTTTAGAAGATAAATATGAGTCAAGTGTGCAAAACAAAAAAATTCAAGGTAATAGCCCATCTTCACAGCGGTTTATTTTGAAGACTAGTTTTAAAGTGAAAATGCACACAAAAAAACCCTACAAAACCATGTATCTAATTTAGCAAACTCCAGAAAATCCTTTTAAGATAGTAAATACACATATAAAATATTTGCACAGGCATGGTGTCGTAGTCAGCCACAGGCCACTGGGATGGATCTCCAAACTAGGCACAGTTTTGGGAGGAAAGGATTTATTGAAGTAACAGATCCAGGGGACGTTTTATAATGAAGAAAAAGGCTGGTCCAAAAGCAAGGAAGAAACTCCAACTCTCAAAAAGCAGGAATTCCAGGCTTGAGCTCAGACTGATCTTTGCATATGTAGAGCTGGAATTCCAGATCCACCCCAGACACACTTTAGAGCAGGACCCTAGGGTCCAGCCAAGGTGACACAACCTCCAGCCAGGCAACTGGAGAAACTTTAATAAACTCCTGAGTCTATTAGGGGACATTCATTCAAACTACCATAGATGGCATGTTAAGAATTCCTTCCTCTTGGTGTGTTTTGTCTTGCTTTAACATAATACCTGAGACTGAGTCATTTCCAAAGACCAGAGATGTGATTCTTCCATGGAGGTTGGTAGTGCTGGTCAAGGTGTGCTGTGACAAAGCAAGGGGGGGAAGAGCTCATGCCTTGAGCTCAGGATTCTTCCTGTCCTTACAAAGCCTCTGATCCCATCATGGGGTTCCACCCTTGTCACCCCATCAACTTCATTTACCTCCCAGAGGCCCGACATCCAACTACCACATAGGGATTGGATTTCCAAAATGTGAACTTGTGGAGGCCACATTAAAACAGGATCCTTCAGAGAGTACAGTGGGATAAGGCAGTTCTTTGGTGTCTCTGTTCTCAGAAGCCTAATATGTGCACTTTTGTCCTTTGTTTTTAGACAATGTACTCGCTATAGTGTTCAGGAGGAAACACTCCTTTATTTACTAGCTGGCTGAAACAGTCCCTGGCTAGATGGTCTTCTGAGACAGAATAGAGAAAACTAGGCAGGTCACACTAGGGATAGAGGCCCAGAGGAGAGCAGAAGATGCCAAACACCTGATTTTTCATGACGAAAGAATGAACACTCCTAACTTGGATCAGAACTCATGTCTGACATTGATCTATGACACACCCTGCTGATCCCAGCCCCACCCAGATATGGATAGACTCTATGATCCATCCTCCAGATCAAACAACAAATCAAATCCTTCCCTGCCTTCCTGAACTAAACCTATAAAAGTTGCAGCCTGTTGGGGTTCTTTGGCTCTTCCTGAGAATTTTCCAGTTCCTGAGACCCTCGTCTTCATCTAGTGTGGTCTGAGCTTCTCCCACATGAATCTCGGTTCCCATCCCCACACTCAGCTGTGTGGCTGGGTGGGAAAGAGAGACCTAACCCTGTCTTTTAATGTCTCTTTAATTCTGGTCTCTGCTCTGTCTGGTGGTCTCCGATTTACCAGGTGTGGATTCCCACTCTGGATTAGACATATGGACTATCTCCTTCTTCTCCCACTTACCCCCTTGAGCTGATGATGGCAAGTGTGTTCCCCTCTTTAATCTCAACCCCCCCCGAACGGATTGCCACTGGGGTCTGCCACATGGGCACTTTTGATGCCCCTTTTGAGCCTCATCTCCTAAACCCAGTTACTTTGGCTTTCCACGTGATCCTCAGCTCCATTCTAACCTCACCTTCTAAACCCCAGTTGCTTTGGTTTCCAAGTATCTGCAACACCTTCTTAACTCCACTTTGTAAGCCTCAGTTTTTCTAGCTCTCATGGGCTCCCCACTTCATTTCAAATTTACTCTCTAGCCTTCAATTTCTCATTAACTTCCAGTTTTCTGAAATATGCTTTCCACGTGAAAATATTCCACTCTTCCTTTCCTAGTTCCAATTCCCTTTAAATAAATCCCCCTAATTGTAATTTCTCCCCAAATAAACTCAACAATTCATAATTTGTCCTTCTTGGTTTCATCTTAATTTTTCTTCATTAAAGATTAGGAAAGGACCTGAAACTTGGGATTTCTAAATCTGGGGGACACCCCCTGAGCCCCCAAATTCCCACATCACTTCTAGGCATGTTGTCCTCAACATACTAACTCATTTTAATGTAGCATGCTTTTCACAAGAACTCTGTGCAAAGACAGCACGTCTGTCAGGTTTCTACATGGGGATGTGGCGAGGGGGGGCAGTAACATCCAAGGGGGCAATGCCAGACCATTGTAGCCAATTTTTGTCTGCATATTTGCCTATCTCTAACTTGATGGAATGTTTCATAACTTTAATATAACTAAATCCAAGTAACTAAAAATCACAACAAATACCAAAGCAAGCAGTTATTGGCTAAGGGAAAAAAAAAATACCAGGGAAACAAGCCAGTGAAGTTGTGAAATACAGAACTCTTGATATAAATGCATCTTGACTTTTAAAAGAATTTTGAAAACAACTGAAAAACATTCTCAAACTAACTTTAAAATAGTATTTCTCCCATGGTTTTTATACCATTATTTTAAAAGTAACAGATATCCTAAAGTTGCTGCATATTTTCTCAGTCACATTTTCTAGTATTAACACAAGATTCAGATGTTTTGGTGGTAACAATAACAGTCACTTTGAGACAATTTATCTAAGAATCATAGCTATAACTATTTGTTAAACAGTGATTATGATTCAAAGCTACTCTAAAATGTAAAAGAAAAGCTTACTGAGGGCTTTAACATACCACACTTTCTTCTAAGTGCCTAACATTCATTGTAAACCAAAGACTGGATCTTACCTTTAAATGAGTGGCCAGGGCTATAGCAATGACTCAGTGGGTAAAATGCTTGCTATGCTTGCCAAGGACCTGTGTGTGGATCCTACATTCGGAGTTCAGATATAAAATGCTGCTAGGGCTTGCTGGCTCGCCAGTCTAGATGAACTCAGGGAGTTCTAGCTGCGGCAGGGAATCCTGACAAAGAATACCAGGCAGAGTGACTGAGAAAGTCCATGCACACATATCCACATCCACACATGTGGGGAGCGAGAGAGAGAGAGAGAGAGAGAGAGAGAGAGAGAGAGAGAGAGAGACAGAGAGAGACAGAGAGAGACAGAGACACAGAGACAGAGAGAGACACAGAGACAGAAACAGAGACAGACTCAGGTTAACTAAGCCAGGTCGTAAATCCAGACTCAGTGCCTTAGCTGAAGTTCCACCATTACATCTGACCCCTCTCTAAAACAAAATACTAACCAATGACTATGCTAACACTTATTTGTAAGCACAGAGGGAGGGAGCAAGAGGGAGGGAGAGAGAATAGACACACCAGGGCCTCCAGCCTCTGCAAATGAACTCCAAATGCATGCTGTGAATCTGACTTTCTGTGGGTACTGGGGAATCAAACTGAGGATGTTAGGTACCAGGGATGGTTCTACAGACAAAAGGAAGTGATGTAAAAATGCATGTAACTATTTGTGCCCTCCAGTATCTTCAAATAAAATGGGTATTGATAACATAAACAGCTTTCATGTAAGACATAGTATTTTTTTTTTTTTGTAATCTTTGGTATTATAGTTTAGAGAAACTCCAAAGTGGCGAGTGAAGACAGGTGAAAGATTACGTCCATGTTTTCTGGAAAGAAAGGCAACATTCTTTGGCAGCTTCTGACAGACAAGTAGTCAGAAGTCCTGGGCTTGAAATCTTCATCTCATGTTAAAATTAACCTGTTTCTTTTTACATTTTAGTTTGAGTCAGCATTCAGTAAGAACATACTTTTTAAAATTAATGTCTTTATTATGAATAATTACATACATTGAGGAAATCTTGTGATTTCCCTCCTCTCTGTCCCCTACCCCCTGGGGTTCCTCCTCGGTGTGCATACTGGATCGGTCCATAGGGTAGGGGGTTAAGAACATACGTTTTCACTCAATGCTTTATCGATAAAGACTGAACTGACTAATTAGACTAAGCAGGAAAACTGTTTTATAGAAGGGTAGTACTCAAATGAAGGGGATTTTTAGAGATTCTAAAGTGCTTTAGAGACTTTGGGCATGGAAAACTTTAGGAGGGGGCAGGCCCAAGTTCAAAGTGACAAGCCATGCTGTCAAGAGAAGTATGACAAACAAAACACTAAGACATCAAATAACAACTGACATCTAGCGTATCACAGTAAGTGTGCAGAACAGCACTGGAGGAAAGGTGGTGTGAGAGAGGAGTGGGTGAGCAGGGAGAGGCTCAGAGGGTGAGCAGCTCTGGATGGGAGGCCAAGCGCTCCAGGGGATCAGGCTCCTCTCCTCTTCCTTTCTTCAGTGCCTGCCGAGCTGGCAGGTCAAAACCATGCAGGTCCACGTGCAGAGGACAAGGCAGCAAGAGTTCAGTATTCAGGTAACCAATGTGGACTAGAAGAGAGAAAGGACGAGTGGGGATTTCAACAATAAGTCATTTCAAGAGGAAGTTCTGACAAGATCTGAATTCCACAGTCATGAAGATAGAAAGGAAAACTAGACAACTCATCAAAAAAAAAAAAACAGCTGTGAGTCACTGAAGTAGAACTCTACATCTAGAGAAGGTGATAGACGCACTACTATCTGGTTAAGACATTTCCCACGGAGGGATTAAATAATGCTGGTCCTAAATAGTAACCTAAGTCAGCTGTCAGTGTAACTTACCTGAGCATGCTAACTTATCACTAGGAAAGGGTTATTTTGGCTTAGAGATTCCAGTAGATTGAATCCATTGTCTAAAGTTAAGGTGAGGCAGTCCCTCAAGGTGGGAGCAAAACTACTCATGTCTCCAGCTAGACAGGCACTGCAGAAAGGAAGAGGAAAGCAGCCTGATCCCCTGGAGTACATCACTAAGGACTTCCCAACAGGCACCTTTACCAACTCCCCATTGTGCTACCTCATGTTCAGATCAAGCATTCATTTGACACATGAACCTTTGGAGGGCAGTCAATATCCAAACTACAGAAGTTAAAGGTGACAATCAGTTTCAGGGAGAATGAGGATGAGTGTGGTTTGGGGCTTACTGAGCTGAACAGGTGGTGAATTCTCATAAAGGGATGGCAGGCAGGCAGTTCAAACTGTGCAATCATACTGTGTGAGAAAGCTCAAGCTTCTGTGAGTTGAAAAGATGGCTCAGTGGTTAAGGGTGCTTGCAAAGCCTACCAGCTTGGGTTTAGTTCCCAAGCCACCCATATAAATTAGACACAAAAAATGGTGTATGCACCCAGTGTTCCTTTGCAGTGGCAAAAGCTGTATATGTGAACACACACACAAATAATCTTTTGAGCTATAAAATGATAAAGCACTATGAAGACAGAATGAGGATACCATCTCCTGATACCAAAATTCTAATACAAAATGGGTTCAGCCAACAAGCTTGTAAAATTTTAAAAATTTAAATTTATTAGGATTTATTAGTAACACAGTTACACAGAATAAGGTTCAGGAATTTATCAATGATGGTCACCAATATGTGCTTCTTTGTGGCTTTTAAACCTTATTTCTCACCATTCAAACGTATTCATATTATAGTTGAATTTCATACATAGCTTCACGATGTGTATCTGACAGGTCTTCCATTAGTAAAACGAATGAAAATGTATCTTTCATGAAAGGCACATAAAGAATCTAAACTAACACTGAAGGAATTCTGACAACTTTGAATTTCTTTACATTACAAAGAAGAAAAAAAATACCCACCCTCCCAAATCAAACAGTTATGGCTACCACACACTCACATGTGCAGGAACTTCAACAAACGTACTTTAACCAAGCGACAACACAGAACTAAACAGAGACACTACTAGTGGCAAAGTGTCCTGAAAGACTTCATTTGTCAGGATGAGTTAAAAGGGGACATGAGCTGGGGAATGCTATTCATTTTGCTGAAACAGGGCCACAGAGACACTAAGTAATCAAAAGAAAAATTACAAGAACAAAATTCAGTATCTACTATTATGTGACACTTCCTGGCGTATACATACAATCACTGACCCTGTTATATACTAGTATTCATTTCCTAAGTATAATTGTCCACTAAATGTCAGAAATCATAGAATAATTTAAAAAGAAATAATATACGTTCAAGAAAGTGAAGAGAATTTGAATATTTAAGGTAAAAAGTAATTTTGGCATAGAGTAATGATTAAACTTGAACCTAGTTACCTATTAATTTAAATCCTACATAATATCAGCAATAGAGCATTCAAAGATGTTTCTTATCTTCTCCTAAACAAGGAACTGTCATGTATGCCAAAGTGCAAAGGCTTTCCCAAAGGAAATACACAAATGAATGTCTCAAAATTCATTATGCTAAAAAAATTTTACCCACAAAAATGCTTTCAATATCCACCTATACTTAGTTATAAATAAAACTGCAGTTATTTAAAGTGTATAAAATCAACTTGCCATTCTCGCCTCTTAGGCAATGCATGGATACCATCAAAATGTTAAAATCCAAAGTGAAAACAAACCAAATAATAATGAACAATTATGAAGTGTTTTTAAGTCTAAGATAGTGCATCTTCAAAGATCTGAAATTCGAGTTTCTCAAACCAAATCCAATGTAGAATCAGAGCAGCATGCATTCTTTATCAGAGGAAAGATTACAATGCATTCAATGATGAAATAATTGATCCAAAGGCAGGGGCACTCATCCTCTTTAAGGATATTTCAGGGTAACACATAGAATTTAAAGAACAAATGATGTTATTAAAATAGTCTGTGCAATGTTTATACAAATAACATTTTAAGAATACAAGTAGACATATAATCCAGGTAAGAGCTGTGACATTTCCTAATATTAATTACTGTACCTAAAACTTTACAGGACGTGAACATAAATAAAGCTGTTAAAAACTGGCAAACACAGTAATAGTCTGTCATTCAGCACAAGGTACTTAATACTTATGTTATTTCCAAAGCCATCACACTAGAATTGTAACTTGCCACTCTTGAAAGTAATGTGGAAAATTAAAGTTATAAATACATTATACATACATTTGCATATTTACACTTACACAGAAATCCTCAGTACACTAGAGCCCAGCTATAACACTGCACCTCATTTTCACATTGCAGGACCATCCTGACCTTTAAGAAAGGTCCTTCTACTACTTTCAGATAAAGACACACAACACAGGAACTTTGGTCAGGCCCAAGATGCATCTGCTGTACACTACATACACTCAGTGTCGCTGCAAGACTCTAGTCTAGAAAGATCCATAGATTAAGTACTCATTTGGTTTCAAAATGCATTTTACCAGTAACTGCAAAACTTAGAAGAGGCCACAATCTTTCAGGTTATTTTTTATGATGACATCTGTTACGGCATCAAAGACAAACTGCACGTTCTTAGTATCTGTGGCACACGTGAAGTGGGTGTATATTTCCTTTGTGTCCTTTCTCTTATTCAGGTCTTCGAATTGACACTGAATATATGCAGCGGCCTCTTCATATGTGTTTGATCCTGAGGAGGAAAAAAGAGAAATGTGCAAAAAGATGAAATCGTATCAGCAAAGCAAATAACCCTTATGACACTGAGGTCGGGTTCACGCATATAACATACCAGGACTCCATGGCTGCCCTTCCCCTTCTAGAACAAAATGATTGTTTCTAAATGAAAAATACCCAGGGAATATTACTTATCAAGGTTTGCTCCTTGTCTCCAAACTTAAAAACTCCTCTGTACGCTCTGCAATGTGTGCTAGAATCTGCGTTCCTCCCTAAGCCCCTCTTGTTCCGCTATCCGCCATCACCGATTCCTGATGGTGACTTGCTCTTACAGTGCGGGCCCAGAGGTGCATCAATAATGCTGACTGAACGCTGATCCACATCTTTGTTCCCTTTTCTATTTGCATATTGACCATCCTTTCTTGCTCATTTTTTATTCAAAAATGCTACAG
Source organism: Zapus hudsonius (assembly GCA_004024765.1). Classification (NCBI taxonomy): domain Eukaryota; kingdom Metazoa; phylum Chordata; class Mammalia; order Rodentia; family Dipodidae; genus Zapus; species Zapus hudsonius. The sequence continues at coordinate 17,173 of PVHP010000204.1, forward strand.
AGGTCTATAATGTGGTTTAAAGCTGTGAGGTTGCAAAAGAGTGAAGGACACGTTCCTGCTTCCTAGCAAGCGGCTGAAGGATTTCTCCAAGTACAAACAATTCACAAACAGCTATTCCGTTTTTAGGTGCAGACTTGATGACACTCAACACACAGAGTCACAGAAGACATAGAAGGAAAATTCAGAGCACACCACTGCTGACTTGAGGGAATAACGTAGAGGTTAACTAGCCAATAAATTCTGGAACAGCCCCATAATAAGCTGCCCACTGAGATGAGAATTTAAGTGTTATTGCTACACGTAGCAACATGGATGAGGAGTCTTTGTCACATTGTACTGAACCACAGCAGCCAGACACAAACGTGTGTGGTCCAATTGTAATTGAAAAACCACCAAATGGGCATGTGAGGACAACAGTCGAGATGTTCTTGGGGAGAAGAAGAGAGGTTTGTTAAGATTGGAGGAGGCATGAAAGGGGTTCTGGGGGTTCTAAAACAGTTCTGATCCTTGACATTGTTTTCCCATGTTTTACTTTGTGTGTTCACTTTTAAACCTTCAATGCTTCACATCTGTGCTGAGTGTTTGCATGTGTGCATACATTACTTTATGATAAAATGTATTAAGGTATATAACACCATATAAATCTGTTTAAATGGCTCTTTTGTAACAACTCAGAATTTTTTGCCAGGCACCTGATACCCAGCCTCCCTGGAATGCTGCTCTGAGGGACCCTATTCCACGGCTGGGCTTACCTGTGTGGTACCTACTGTACAAACTGCCACTGGGTTCTGCAGCATGAGTGCATCACTAGTGAGTGTGCCTGACCTTTTACATGTGCTCAAAGTTGGCACTCGTTATGCTTTTCCTAATGAACCAAAGCTGTATCACGACCACACTCCTCCAGACTACAAAAGCTGTATTCAAATTCCTTTATGCTGCTTTCCCGGGTCTCATCTTCCTCATCAGCATTAAGTCTCCTAAGTAGAATGTGAACACCTCAAGGAAAAAAGAAAACCTATATTCCCAGTGTCCCCAATACCCTTTCATCATAGTACACACAGACCACAGCACAGTGCACCATAACAGAGGCCACAGTGACGCTGAACTTGATGTGTGCTGAGAGCACTAATTACAACATTATACTTCTTAAGTTTGTAATTTAATTGTTTTATATTACTAGCATATAACCATATACATTTACAAATAAAATTTTATTAAATAATGCTGGCACTGCAAATTTCTGAAGCAATGAACAGTGTCTTATTGGTCCAAGGAAGCTAATGCAACCTTTTAATTAATTAAATATATACTGAGGGTCAAGAGAAATATATATATATATATTCTGAGTAGCAATGTATATTCTGGGTAGCTCATTAAATTACTATACTGCAAGAGCTACCAGATACATGAATGAACTAATGGACACATTCCTTGATCTGATTTGAAACTTAAAAAATAATAAAGTATGTATGTAGGAGGGTGATAGACATTTTCTACCATGTATAACTTTCCTGCATAAAAATATAGATGAAACAGAGTTCAAGAATTCATAATTAGAAACTTGATATAATCAAGAGTGTGAGGGCAAGAAAACAACATTAGATTTGTGTTAGTTTCAGAGGTCAAAAGCCAAGAATGTTCACAGCAGTTGGAAATGGAAACTTGAGGCCCCAGAGGGAAATTTGGGTTGATAACAGAACTTAACACAGCAAGAATGAATATGACCAGGAAAGGACAGTGCTGAAAGACTGCAGGTGCACAGGGCACTTGCTGAAATGGCAGCACAGAGTGAACAGAAGAGGAGGTGGTGGGCAAGGGCAGGCAGAGTGGGGGATCCACTGCCCAAGCGGCTACTCAGGACACACCCTGAAGAAGCGACAGCCAAGAGAACTGAGTTGAGGTTCCCACAAGAAGCAGGAGTGCAACTGGACTCTGGCTTCGTTAAGCGTATGTCTTCAGCTGCCTGACAGTGGCTCCCTAAATACAAGCATCACTTGTGACATGGCACTCAATAACCTCTGGAATGATCTGCTTGTATATTAAGACTGATTCAAATTCTGTCTATAATGAAACAAGTTCTTGACACTTTTTTTCAAACACGAAAGGTGAAGTAAAAAAGGTAATTCAATGGGCATACATCAGAATGTTTAGACTTAGAGATCACATCAACCAAGAGCAGTCAGTTTTTCTTTTCAAAAAACAGGTCTCCTCACTAAAGGACTTCCTCAGAAGTCCAATGTGTAAGAACAGATAAAAAAAGTTTATTATAATTATTACTGTCTTGGTTTTTCAAGGTAGGGTCTCACTCTAACCCAGGCTGACCTGGAATTCACTATGTAGTCTCAGGGTGGCCTCGAACTCACAGTGATTCTTCTTCCTCTGCCTCATTAGTATCTCACCTTATTTTAATGAGAGAAATCAAAGGGTGGGGTGTGTGCACTCAATCATCCAGTAGCTCTATTCCCTATACTCATATTCTTTCTGTTTGTGTTGAAACAGGATCTCATGTAGCCCAGTCTGGCCTTGAACTAACAATGTACCCCATAATGACCTTGAACTCCTGATACTGCTACTTCCATTTTCCAAGTGCTGGGATTACAGGTGTACACATGCAGCTCAAACTCACTTCCCACAACAACCAGGGAGACAGTCCGAAGAACTAGGTTAAAATCAATTGTCAACCAATTCCTGATTTTACAGATGGATACTGAAACCCAAATGAAGCATCTTCCTTGCTCATGATCAAAGAGCTGATTTTATAAAAGCTGGGTTTGTACTTCAAGGCTGAATTTCTCTCTCCACTTCAAGTTCCATAGTAGTAAAATTAAAGTCCCACTAGCAAGCTCATGATCAAAGGTTAGATTCCTTATCAACCTTCCATGATACTGTGGAGGAATGAGCTGCTTCACCAGCCCTGTCTCCATTTGTCCCTCTGCAATCATGTTCGCAGGCAGGTTACACTGCTCTTTCTTATTATCTGTGGATTAGTGGCTGCCTCTGAGATGAGACAGCCTGCAGAGACAAGCCATGTAGCACACAGCCCTGATCCAGGGTCTGGACACTGTGTGAGAAATTCAGTGTTTAAAATTTATGAAGTCACCCCTGGAAATTAATAGTGATTCCATAAAAAAAAAAAAAGAGAAGGGCTTGCCACAATCTTGTCTACATCTTAAGAAAACACTTGTGGCTTGAATGCAGTTTGATAAATAATATCCCCTCAGGTATAACAATTACTAAACCAGTAATTTCAAGCTCACTGAAATCTTGCCGTACGGGAAGTTTCACTTAGAGATGTATGATTTGTTAAGGTATTCCAGGAAAGTAAAAATACCTGCATATTCTGGATAGCATATAGTGAGAGGGCTCTTATTGATTTTTTCTTCAAAGAGATCCTTCTTGTTTAGAAAAAGTATAATAGATGTGTCTGTAAACCATTTGTTGTTGCATATGCTGTCGAATAGTTTCATGCTTTCATGCATTCGATTCTGTAATAGAAAATAAAATAAAGTTTTCATGTAAAGATTATGAGGAATATTTTTTGAATAACAAAAGTTACAGTAAGACAGAGCTTAGCCAGCTGAAAAATAGGAAGCATTTTAAAGGAGGACTGGGGTGTAATTCTGACTCAAACCCCAGGAATGGCTAGCTAGTCTTGCATGATTACACCCTATAACCCTATGATGGAAGTCAGGCTGGCCCCAGGTGGGAGCAATTACGTTCTGTGGGAAGTGAATTATCCACCAAGCAATAACAATATCACAGGAGCAAGAGGGGACCCTGTAGAACCAGGCCTGAAATACTGATCAGCCAAACCTCAGTCTGACCAAAACTATTTAGCAATGCATGCTTCCGGTCTCCTCCTATGTTCTAGTCTCAGTATCCCAGAAACAGGTTCTTTCAATCAGGGCCATACTGGATACATTCCTTTCCTACCTCACCTCAAGTCTCTTGATTAACTCAAGCTGATGGGTGGCCACGTCTGGTGAGTTGGACTTCTCCCAAGTCAGGTCTCTGATCTAGGAGTCTGGTAATAATTCCGTCAGGACAAGGACAGTTCTCTCAAGGTCGCTTGTCATTTTCTACATTCAATCAAGTTGCATTCAACTTGCACAGGCCCCACTAGATGACATGTTGCCTGACTAAGAACCTGTGGCTGCCGGATGTGATTTGGGGATGCCCAAGTAGGAACACTTGAAAGCAATGTCATTGATATATAGGTCATAAAAAATTTCATTAAGACAATTGGAAGTTTTCAACATTAAGATATGACATGAGATTAAGCAAGCTGAAACACAACTGGCCCAACATTTGGAATATTAGGGAAGACAACTTCTAATACATGTTTATTTTTCTTCCAGGATCTGGGTTGCAAAGGGGACCGTCATATTGTACAGTGCTAAAACCCAAGAAATGAAAGTCTTACATTTAATCTATTGCAATGTAGCTGAATGTACTCAACTTTAAAATACAAAAATGGCATTTCCACTTCTTTCATTTTATATTAAAGTGTAAGAACTTTAAATTTCTATCTAAAATTATTTTCCTCAGATAAGATTACATTTATTGAAAGTTATCTGAGCTACAAAGATGACAAGCTGGCAGAAATGAAGAAGGGAGGGAAGAATGAGCCATGAACCAGGTAAAGGAGATCCGTGGGCAGCTAAAGGGTCAAGGAGAGACTGATTCTCAGGCTTGTCCTCTGCCCCAAGATGTACCGTTGCTTCTTAAGCAGACTTCCTTTCTAAAGTGCAAACAGAAAGGCTGAAGGAAAGAGCAAGAATTTCTCAAGAAGTTTTTTCAGCAAAGTTCTTGGCAACCTCTCTAGCTCTTGGCATTTTATCCTGAACCCTTAGAAGTTGCTCTACTTGCCATTTCTTCATCTTCAGCTAGAACTAGGTCATAGTCACTCAGCGCCACACAGAAGATGATGGCAGTGACTCCCTCGAAGCAGTGGATCCACTTCTTCCGCTCCGACCTCTGACCCCCGACATCAAACATTCTGTAAGAAGAAAAATATGAGTTGACATCACATTAAATGTTCAAAAGCTCCTAGGAGCTCTGTGTTCCCGAAAAAAAGCTCCAAGTAGCTAGGAGACTGTGGGGAAGGGAGAAGGGATTTAGAAAGAGAAAAACAAAGTCACAACTTGAGTTTGCTCAAAGGGAGAAAAATTTTTTTTAAAAAAATTAAGTTTTCAGATTGCAGTGAGAATAACTCTAAAGCAAAAATACAAATATGAGTGTACTTAGGACATTAAAGCAAAAATGAACGGACTGCTTGGCTTCTAACCACTGAGGTCACGTGAAACAAGTGAGGAATGCAGAGATCAAAGGGAACATATTAAACTTGCCAGGCACCCACATGAGGGGCATAGGGCACGACACCCCCTTTCCTACTGAGAAATGATTTCTTTCAGGCAAAAAGCAACACTCTGATGAAATGGAGGAACAACAATGGATAAGAAATGCTGGGAAAGCCAACCAAAATCAGAAAGAACAAAGAGGTGTGAGAGAGAAAGCTAGAAGCAGAGAGGGAGGAGGAAAGGAAAATAGAGGTGATATAGATGGTGGCTCCACAAAATAACCCTGAAATTTAGAATAAAAAATTACATCCATTTTTATGCTATATGAATAGTGAACCAATGTAGGCTAGTGTCTATGGTTTCACCGCAACCAACCAATGCAATGCCAATGGCCTTTATTTCCTTTTCCTGGCAAGAGTTTATAAAGTCAAGCAAAAGTTTGAATTTGCATAGACTACATTATGCAACCTAGAAATAACCACTTATATAATGGAAACACTATGCAAACTGGTACATTTTTAAAGACTCCATTTATCTAGATGGTGTACTAATTAAAACCGTCCCTATTTAATTCCCAGGAAAAAGGAATTTTCCCTACAGAGCAATAGTGGCCTATAAACCAAGTCAAAACATCAGCTAGAATTATCACTTTTATCATTTAAGCAGCCTTCATTTTAGTTTAGCTGGGACGTACTCATTAAAGGGTGCTATGTAACAAAAGGATCCCACCATATAATAAATCACAGTGGATAGTATTAAAAGAAAAGAATAAGATACAACATTGATATGAAATAGAGTAACAGAGATCACACAGAACAAAGAAAAACTGTGATTTAACTAGATGTTCATTTGCTAAATTTCCTAGGAACAAAACTTAAAGAAACACAGCTTTTCGTATCTGTCATGTGTACCATGTCTACTCAGTATCAGCCCAATCTTATCATCCCACATGTTCTCAGTGGTGGTAGGTTTTGCGTGTCAGCTTACACTGATGTGATTGACATCTACCATCAATGGGCTGCCTTTAACTGATGAAGACCGTCCTAAGTCATGTGGCCAGGCTTCATCCAATCAAAAGGCCATAAGACAAACAAGGTTTCACAGTCTACAAAGAAACTCTTCCTTACAACTGCATACAGCTTTGTCTTAGCCTGACAGCTGGCCCTCCAAACATCAGCTCCTCAGCCTCCACAACTAGTGTGCCAATCTTCTGAGCAACTGCAACCCAACTGATCTGTCTCCTGAGAATACTGCCTGCACAAACAGTGCTGTGACAAATATCTTTAAGCACTTCACAGAAAAAAAAAATAATGTTTAGATGATCCTGAAGATGGAAAATACAGAGAAGAAAGGGTTGGTGCTGGGACCAGCTCAGGAGAAAAGCTTCTGGCAGCTTAGAGAACACACACACTGTCATGAGCAGACAGTAAGCATGTGACTGCATGGAGACGCTTTTAATGAGGTCTCAAAGGAAATGGCATGGCAGGAAAGGCAATTCTGTCACAAACTGGCAAGCAGTTGGCTGAGTTCCTTCTGTCGTTAGGTGGAAGACACAGCCATAAACTTGGATATTCACCAGAAGAAACCTGCTGCTAACAGCAACATGAGAGCAGAAAGGTAAACTGAGGAAGGAATCTTTCTCGCACACATGAAAGGACGTGGGACAACGGAGTTAAGACAACAGAGGTATCAGTGAGCCAGCTGTAAGCCAAGGCATGCCATGAACTGCCAGCAACCTCCAGACTGAAACCAGGCCAGAGCATCCTTCTCCACACCCTGAGGTGAGTCTCCTAGAACAGAAGGTGGGCAACCCCTACCTGCTTCTGCACACACCTTATGGTGAGTTATTATGGCAGACACAGGAAGAGAAGGATTTCTCTTACCATGCATATATTTCCCTATAATCCTATTTTCCTCGAGAACCATTATCATCTCAATCTTAAATATTTGTTCCTTTCGTCTTGCCCTCCCCATGCCAATGCCACTCAAAGAAATAAAGGTATAGATGTCATCAATTTTTGGTTATATCCCTGCCCTGAACAGAAAGTAATTTAAAAAACATTTACTAACTAAATTAATGAAATGTGCCAGGTAAATATTTTTTTAACATTTTAAAGGAATAATAAACCAATTTTGATATTTGTAATATCTGGAGCTGTTGGGTCTACTGTGAGAATGTTAAAAATGAAGACAATTTATTTATGATGTTTTTACTTTTTTACAGAAGAAATTTCATCATTTAATTAACTTTATGAATTATAAACAAGTGATGGCCTTCATATAATGGTAATAAAGAAAAGAACTTTTCATGCAAGCCAGTGGTTCTCACACATTAGTGTGAATGAGAATCAAGAGCTAGAAGATGAAGGGGCATCCGGGACATCCTTGGGGAAACAACCCATTGGCCAGTGAGCATGTAGAGAGCAAGATGAAGCTGATAAGTAGAATTAGCACTCATTTTCATTAGTGCTTTCATACTACCTGAGAAAGCCTATAAGCAGAGAGCACTACTTGTTCCACACACCCAACAGAATACCTCAAGTATTTAACACAGTGTGCCTCAGTTTTCACTTACACAACACACAAATTGTTTGTATGAAAAAAGATATCACTACCATCTGCTAGAGAATGAGTTTGATCTCTCTTTTCTAATTCTATTCTAATCATATGTAGGAGCAAGTGGGGTATACTCAATTTGAATCAGTTTATCTTAGGTTCGACAATAGCTGCAAACTTGCCCAAAACCAATCCTATCCACATTGCACTAGGAAAATTTCCTTGATAAACCAAGAAAATTAATTGAACAAACACAAATCCAATAAATATACATTTAATTCTTGCATTTTTGTTCTATGCCAGAGACTATTTATTAGCTGATATTATGTGGTGTAGGGAAAGTGTCGGATTTTATAGTATGAATAAAGTGAGTACCATGCCTGTGTGGCAGAGCGGTCCAAAGCTTTCCAAGGTTCGTGTGTGGTGTCCCTTCTGCTGGACACAACTGACATTGGGGATGATACATCTTAAATGAATGTGAATCATAGGAAATGTGTTTTGAAAAAGAACTTTTGCTAGCAAAGTGGTATAGTTTTACTACAGAAACCTCACATAGCAAGAAAGTAATATTGGTACATTTTTCGTCAGCATTTTTATAAGATCAAGGATTCTGTGAACTTGAAACTGTATTTCAATAAAATATCCTGATGTCAAAGGATCCTAACTCCTGCCTCAATCCTCACACCAGATATTCAGCCTCTCTTTCCTGATCCTACAGAGTAAAACGATGACTACATTGACAAGGACCAGCACACACATGTGGAAGCTCTGAGTGGCTGAGCCATGGGGTCCATGAGTGGAGGGCTGAGATGGAAGAAACCAAGGAGCAGGTGATCAGCATTTGCATATTATACCTTCCATCTGTAAAACAATGCACTCCACATCCCAACACATAAACCATGTATTTGGAATCTACTCACTTAAAATGAAGGTCTTTGAAAGTAAAATGGGTTTCAACAATCCCTGTAGTTTTCACTCTAGTTCTGAGAACATCTTGCTGAGTCGGGATGTAATTTGATTGTGCTATTCTGTCCAAGTCATTCAAATAGCTGAAAAATAGCACAACATGTTAATGGTAATTATATCCAACCAATTATCTTTAGATAATTTCAATGCATATAAGTTTTCAAAATAAATCAATCAATTTAAGCTTAGATAATACATAATGCTAATAAAGGAAAAGGTTTGCATGTTTGTGGACACAAAAATCTTTCAGTTTTTTTTAATGTATACTCTGTTTTGCAGAATAGTAATTCAAAGGAGAGGAGCTTTAAAAAACTTTCCCAAGCTCAAGCTGGAGAGATGGCACATACATCCTGAAGTTCATTTGCAGTAGCTAGAGGCTCTGGCCAGCTCATTCTCTCTCTTTCTATCACTCTCCCCCTCTCAAACGAAGAAATAAGTAAAATTTAAAAATTGTCCAAATTAATGAACACCATGAGTTTGTTTCTTAAAATTCTTCTTTTTTAAGTAAACTCTCAACATGATCCTTCTTTTCTTTTTTTTTTTTATGTTTTGATTTGCAAGCAGAAAGGAGAGAGAGAAAAAGAAAAAGAATGGGCACACCAGTGCCTCTAGCCACTACAAGCAAACTCCAAATGCATGTGCCACTTTGAACAACTGGCTTTATGTGGGTACAGGGGAATAGAACCCAGATCCTCGGGTTTTTCAAGTAAGCACCTTAATAGCTGAGCCATCTTTCCAGCCCCTTTAAACTTCTTTTATAATATCTTAATGCATCATTATGCTTAGGTTTTATACATTACCTCTGGTTGAAGATTTTACAGGTCCTAATTTGGGATGGTAGCCAAGAAGTCTCAAGTAAAGGCTCAGCAAGATACTGCTTGTTGCCAGCCTTATGTGAGATGCAAGAAAACACTGTGCATGTTCCTGTCTTCTACATTTCACTGTCTCTAAACCCATATCTTTGTCTTACTTGACCGTGACAAATTTCACTCACTCATCTAACATCTCTGCCAATGTCATAAATATGTTGAGGCATGAAAATGTAAAGCATCATCATGTGAAACAGGAAGATGAATTTTTTCTGTCAAGCGGCAGAGGCAATGATTCGTAAAGTCCAGGTGCTGATTCCCATCAGAAGCTGTAACTCAGTACGGGGACATGGTTCTGATGCTTGGAGAGGAAACCCTTTAGTGAGCTATGTTCTTCTACAGGAGAAAAGTGGAATGAATCCCAAGGTCAGCTGAGCACAGGCACTGTCTCTGCACATTTAGTCATGACAGCAGTTCAGAGACTGAGAACCTGAAGAACAGTTTCTGTGTAGAAGAACATCAAGAGTTCACCATGGTGAGACAGGCTATCCTCCTTGGCCTCACGCCTGCTACACTAGCACTTCACCACCGAGCAGTAACGTTTCATTTGGTTTGGGAATAGAATTGAACAATTATCCAAATACATATTGAGTAACACAAATATTTTAGTCAGTCAAATACAGGTATGTGTTGTGGACGCTAAACCACATAGAGAAACTATAGCCGGTTACCTGCACAGGCTGAATACCTCTTATCTGAGGTACTGGGAACCAGAAAAATTTCAGATTTTGGATTTTTATACCGCGGGTGCTTTGTATAGTACTTAGTTTTTAAAAAGTCTTATTAGTTTATGTGACTCTGGTGATAATCTCCCAGTGCATTTATTTGGGCTTTTAAAGCCACATATGCAATGTTACACTTACTATTAAAAAAAAAAAAAAAACTGACATAAGCCAACCATGACTAGATTTTATTGTCCACCTAAAATAGTGGGATATTCTTATTTAAAATGTGCTTTTATTCCTTATGGGTTATGTTTTGATTTAAAAGGCTATAGTTCTCACATTTTTTTCAAAATTATTCACTTATGTCAACAGACATTGTGAAAAACTCTTGTTGTTTTAAATGACCAGGAGTTAAATTGTGGGCTGGTAAACAGCCCTGGCAGGGTACCAACCACCTCCCTTAAAGACCACAGAAACAAAACTACCTGTGCAGGAAAAGGCTGAATTTCAGACACTGAGAGACAACGGCATTATTGACACCCAAGGGTGAAAACACTAGAGTGATATACAGGGGATCCAAGGCCACACACCTCTTCATACATGTCCACTGTACACAGGGGACTGAGGGGGTCTGGAGCACCTACTGAAGAGGACTTCGATCTGTTGGCCACAAGTAGCACCCCCAGTTTCTTAAGCAGCACCTGCTGCTGAGCTAAGCCCAGAGTGATCTCCTTACTGTAAGTGATGCCTGCTGGAATTTTCCAGAAGGGGCTGGTGGTGGCTAAGCAAGCAATATAGTTTCAGAGTTATCGTTATCCTCTGAGAAAGTTTTTCAATTTGTTTTCTAGCTGTGTGAATTTGGGCTATTAATTTATTTATTATGAAACCAGATCATATTGAGTGATGACTACCTTTCCGGGTAGAGCAACATTATTTTTATTTTTTTTTAATTTTTTATTTTTTTTAAATATTTTATTCATTCATTTTCAAGCAGAGAGAGAGAGAGAGAGAGAGAGAGAGAGAGAGAGAGAGAGAGAGCACCATGGCCACCACACTGTGGGTCTGGCTTATGTGGGACCTGGGGAATTGAACCCGGGGCCTTAGGCACTGGAGGCAAATGCCTTAACCACTGAGCAATCTCTCCAGCCTGCAGCATTATTTTTTAAAAAAGAGACTTAACCACAAAAGTGGCAGAGAGATAGAAGATAAATCACATACTTGTAATATAAATATAAATATAAATCAAATAACCTCAAAGTGGGTGTACATCAAGAAAAAGTAGCATTCATTATGAGGGCTTGAAACAGAGCCAGACACCAGCTTGGTGGGCCAAGGGATATTTCCTTGTTTAAATATAACACAAATTACAGTGATAGGCTCACATTCAATAAGAATATGCTATATAAGCATATATAAGCTCTATATAATACATGTCTACAGAAGTATACAATATTAGAAACATAGCTTGAGAAATATAGGTCTATAAAAATTGCTATGTGTTCTACAACATTATGCTTTCTTCCTTCTCTCACACCTAACAGTGGACAGTCAGATAGTCCTACTTGGCCCACACTCTGTGTTCTTCACTGTGGCAAAGTACATATTTATCAAAGCCTTTCATCTTCAGTCTAGTTCTTACGTTTGTCCTTAACAATCAACACTTCTGTCAACAAAACAGAACAATTATGGAAACATAGACTACACAGTACTCTGTTTAAAGACCAACCAATGCTTTCTATGTAATCCCTGACATTTAGGATCATGTATACCAAATCAGAGAAACAAATACTTGTGTTTCTTTTATTTTGTATAGGTCACCAAACAGAAAGTTGTGTAGTTTTTTTTTTTTTGTTTTTTTTTTTGTTTTTTTTTATCACAACTGGCTTTCTGGGGCCACACCTAGAAAAACAGGGTAGGTTTTTTTTCCCCAAACCTGTTAACAGTGCCTGGGAACAGGGTACAAACAACCAGCAATTTCAAGTGAAAAAATATTTTCTTAGTTCACTTTATCTGTGAGAAAATACCTTGGATTTATCGAGCACCATTCCTTCAGAGGTCTGACTTATGGTCCTGTCACTGAGTAAAGGTATCTCATCAGGAACTAACAGTATAATGAAATGAACATGGATCAGTTACCTTCCTTTCACCAGCACAAAGTAAACTAGAAATGTGCTCAAATTCAGAGTTAATGAATGTTTGGAATTTCCATTTACTTTCTTGGAAATATACTGGAAACATTCCTAATCTGCATAACGCAATTAGAGACTCTTGAAACACCTTTGTACAAATAAGAAATCAAAGAACTTCTATCTACAAACACACCAAAAAGACAGAGAAAGTTTCCAAATACTGTCACCCCGAATATCCTGAGTTGTACTAGAATGTGTCAGCCCATTGTGCAGTAAAACTGACTTTCAGGTAATTATTATTCAAGATAGTTTCGTTCTGAAGCTACGATTACTTACTAGGCTGCGGAATCATTAAGCTGGTACTCTCGGGATCTGTTGAAACAGGCTTGCACACCACTATCTTTCCACAATCTCTTTATAACCCCGGCGAGCTCTGCAGTCATAAAGCCTTCTTCCGCAGCTCCAGCAAGCACGAAGAGTTGGCGGGCATCATCCTGAACACCCAATGACCAAATGTTATAAAGAGCAAAAAGGAGAAACATTAGAGACAAGAAACACAAAAGGCGAGATTAGAGAAAAATGGAACGGTGAATTGCTTTTATTTTTTATAGAAGTGCCATAAGCTTGTCCTTCTCTACAGCACCACTTAACACTCGCTTAGGCAAAAGAACATCATCGTAAGTAGAGGCTCTGCTTTGCAGTGTGTGCAGTATTAATGAGATCTATCAGGGCACCAGAGAGTGAGAGGAATGACCAATACTACAGTGTATGAAGTATAGCGCAACCATCAATTGACAGTTCCTTGTGGACAGGAGGTGCTCATTTTAGAGAAAGTAAAGGGTCGCTGCTCCTCACTCCTCAAAAGATTTTAATCTAAGAAGCAAAACACCGTTAGAAATTTGCTTAAGAAAGGATCTATTGAACATTACAATACTGATATAGTTGATAGATACAAAATATTTTCAGAGAAGGGGTGAGTCAATGTGGAATAAGCAACAACAGATTCACAGAATGATTACAGATTCTCGGGAGTTTTTAAAAAATATAATCACCATAGTTACATGATATTTATTAGATAAATACACATAATGCATTAATCATATAATACATATTAAACTCAGCAAGGAAGCAGCTGGGAGCAGATGCTTGCTAAACCAGGCACAGTGAAAATAAGCACAGCTTTGGAGTAAACAGATCCATTAGAAATAAAATACAAACATGACATCCAATACATCCTGAAAGAAAGAATACTGAGGGCAAGTTAATTCGATCTTGCTGAGGTGTTGAGGCTGCTAGCAGTTATTTTCAGCCACAAGTCATCAACCTCTCTCAGTCAGTGCTAGAAGAGAGATCTGAAACTCAGACACTGAATGAAGTTTCGTTTTCTAGTAACTACATTAAAAAAAAGTGAAAACAGAAGGATCCAAGTGAAAATTCACCTATTATGAGAAGCTGCTCACATGCATGTTATACATGCTGAGTTTTGAAGATCTGGTGGTGGTTTAGGGTATCTTATTTCAGATTAGACACTGACTTTAACTATTCAAAAGCACCTATGGGTAGTAACTACCATCCCTGTTAACATATGCCTAAGGCCCGGGGGTTCAATTCCCCAGTACCCACATAAGCCATATACACAAAGTAGTGGCCCTGGTGTTCTCTTTCTCTCTCTCTCTTTATTCCTCTGCTTGAAAATGAATAAATTTAAAAAGCCATATTCCATATAGTAGCCTTGAAGTAGGAAGGGAGGTAGGAAGAAAAAGGAGGGAGGGAGGGAGGGAGGGAGGGAAAGGAAAGCAGGGGTAGATGAGAAGTTACTACTTTCAGCAGGTTCTCTCTCTGAGAAATGTAGATGTGTCTACTGGATAGATCCTTCCAAAGTGCAGTTGCTCTCAAGTCTTCAGACTGGAGCTATTAGAAAAAAACAATGTGTCCATTCTGAAGCTGTATAGCTGTTTTCTTGTCATTGTTCCCTAAAAGTACAGTGCAACAACTATTTGCTGTGCATTTAGGCATCATAAGTAACTAAGAATGATTTACAGTATCCAGGAAGGATGTATTAAAATTTTATGCATATATTGTGCTGTTTTTTTCCGAATTTTGGGGGGATGGGCAGAGATTCACTATACAGCTCAGATTGGTCTTAAATCTGTAATCCTCTTGCATGGAGATCACAGCTCTGTACCACCACAGAGGCAACCACTTCATACAGGAGACTTGACAGCTTCCCAATTTTGGTATCTACTGAGAGTTTCGGAACCAATTCCCCACTGCTACTGGAGAATGAATGAATGTACTAGAGCAGATGCTTATAAAGTGATAAAGCATGTTATGATATGCTGCACAGAAAAAAAAAAGATGCACACGATGACACGGGCTAACAGGGCACACCAGCTGACAATATAAATTCATCCTAGGAGTCGCCAATTTGTGAGGCATTCTTTTTTCAGCTGGAACTCATCATGAAAAATAATTAAGTTGCTCAGCATGGGAACATATTATTCAAGCATATGTTTCCCTCTTTAGTAAATCACAAGAGGAATAAGCATGCAAGCAAGTGCCACGTGCACAGTATCCTTAGCGAACCTCACACATCATGGGGTCAAGTCATTCTTGGCAGCACTAGCCCAATGTCAATAAATGATCAGAGCATTTTCTAGATAATTATCTATGCATGATAAATTTGGCCATTTTTTATTTATTGAACTAGATCAAACATAATTTCTCCATTTTAGAAAAGTACTTTTTACTTAAGAAGATTTTTTTAAGTAAGATTCTATTATGAAGGAAGGTGTCCTAAAGAAAAGGCAGAGGGACTTTCAAAGGTGTATTTTTAAACTGTAATTTCTGTGGCATTCAAAACTCTCCTCCTTTTTAGACTCTACATATAAGTGAGATCATGAAATATTTTTCTTTCTGTGTCTGGCTTATTTCCCTTAGCAAATGTATTTCATTTTAAAAAAAATATTAAAATTGGGCTGGAGAAATTGCCAAGTGGTTAAGGTGCTTGCCTGCAAAACCTAATGGCCTGGGTTTGATTCCCCAGTACACACATAGAGCCAGATGTACAAAGTGGTGCATGCATGTGGAGTGTGTTTGCAGCAGCTGTGGAGGCCCTGGCATGCCCATGCTCATTCTCTCTCTCTCTCTCTCTCTCTCTCTCTCTCTCTCTCTCTCTCTCTCTCTCTCTCTCTCTCTCTCTCTCTCCCTCCCTCCCTCCTTGCAAATAAATAAATAAATACTTTTTAAAAAATGGTAAAATTGACAGAGAGTGGTGACCAGGGGCAAGGGAAGTGAGAAATGGAGTTCAGGGAACACAAAGCAAAGGGTAGGAAGGACAAGAACTAATGGACAATACCAGAATCATAAGTGAAGCTGTAATTTACTGGAGAATTTGTTCTTCAATAAGTTAATTTTACCTGTTCTCATCATCATCATCACACACACACACACACACACACACACACACACACACACACAAAAGTAACTATGTGAGATGACTGATACGTCAATTATGCAACCATTTTATGAACCTCAGTAGCTCATAACTTCAAACTGTAAATCTTAAATGTACACAATAAAAGTAACATTTTTTTAAAAAAAGTATCTTCTTTATTAAATGTACAACTTACTTTTTAAAAAAATTAATTGGAAGTGTGGGTTGTGAAGGCACACACCAGCAATTCAGCACATGAGAGGCTGAGGTAGAAAGATCTCAAGTTCTAGGGCTACAGAGTGAATTTAATATCAGCCTAAACTACATTTAAGAGCCTATCACTGAGAATTATAGGAAGATCTATTTGCATGTCTAGCTAATGCTGGATATTTACATGTCTTCAGATGAGCTTTGGGGAAAGGAATGTGAGCAGAAGACCCTAGGAATTACACTCTTCTGTTGTACACAAACACACGTAAAGTTCCATCATATGACTAGTACGCTCTGAAACAGGAGACGTGCAGACTGTAGGGTAGGAACCATGCTTTCATCAGGCTAAGTCAGCCGGGGCAGAGGCATAGGTAAAGGGAAGGGGGAGAAAGGACAGGGATCACTGAAGTCAGTGAAGCAGTTTAAAGGAAGGAAGGGCTCTAGTGCATAGCTCAGAAGAACACCAGGTTTAACCCCCAGCACCTTCCCCCTCTGAGGCAGCCCCCTGAGAGACAGAACAAACTGTTATCTGTCAAATAATTATGCTAGATCAGCAAGGAAAAATGGATGTAGCCAAGTTAAGATGTGTGAAGACAATTTGAGAGTGTAAACTGCAGTTCATATAACTGTGCTTTGGGACCCCGGGAAGGGGCCACTAGATGGTATTCTGTTAGGACACAAACAACAGGGAACACCTAAAACACTGTGCTTATTTAGTGACGTTCATTTCATGAATCTCACCCACTTGACAGAATGCACAAGAGTCTACCAGCAGAGTGAAGAAAAGACCGAGGGACCATGATGGAAGTCTTCAGACATATGAAGGGTCATAAAAGACAAATAATAAACCTTCCTCTAGGGACAAAGCAGAAAAACGGTGCATTCCTACAGCCAAAGACATCGGGTTTCAATTCAAAACCAGAACACTATCAAAGCAATCTTAAATACTGAGAACCTGAAGAAAGGTTTTGAAACAATAGTGACATGACTAATTATGATACGGCATATGCAATTTAAATGAAAGTTAATAGTTTAAATAGAAAGCATCCAAAGTGTTCCTAAAACACAGGGTAAATTGACATATGCTGATGTCATGACTGACATATACGGACTTCCTTTCTTTCAATGGTATTAACAGAATTGGCCAATGATCCTGTAAGCCACGTACATCAGAATTTCTCATATGTTTAACCTACCACATTTCTATGGTACACATTACTACATCTATGAATGTAAGGCAACCACACTGCTATTATCAAAGTTTGTGCATCCTTAAAGGAATTTACTCCATGGCTCCTACTGTTGAAGGGTTGCTTCAAGAAACGTGAAAGCAGAACACATTTTCTCGAACATCAAAAGTAAACATGACTTCATGAAAAAGATAGGTAATCATTTTTCATGTTGTCCCTCATAAGATTATTTAAAAGGGAGAGAGAGAAATTAATCTAAGTTAATTTTATGCTTCAGAGTGCAAAAATTTTGACTAAACTGCCATGAATTTCACATGAAGCATAGGCTGCAGTATAGTAAGAAGTATCCCTAAATACACAAAAACCTCACAAAAGTAACTTTTCTGTACCTTGAAATTATGAATATAGTAAAATTGATCAAATCTAGAAATGTAGATTTTTGTGTAATCTGTAGAGACATTAGAACCCACTGTCAACAGAGATACAGAAAACATAATAAAAGTAAACTAAGAAAATATACTGTCCTTCTTAGAAGCATACAGTACATTTCAAATATCAATGTCATTTAGCAATATGTTGGTATTTCTCAGAATCAAAGCAATATAAAATAATAATCCTCTTCATCTTGTTCTCAAACATAAACTGGAAAACTGTTATAAGCCATTCAAATATTTCGGGATATTTTGAAAATAGTTGAAAAAAGTTGAAATTATTGGCTTTAAAGGCCTATAATATGTGGAACTGTCTGGATTTAATACAGACCATAAAAAATTCAAATGTGAATATATTATTTAACAGAAATCCAATTAACAAAATCAATAATACAATTCATGGTAAGAGAGTTGTTATTCCTGGTCATTTCTAAAACTAAGCTGGAATTATTCTTTTTTGTTTGTTTGTTTTGGGTAAAGCATAAAGTTGCATAACAGAACAGGTATTGCAAAGAATAAAGTGTCAGAAAGGAGGAATGGAGTGAAATGCTGCCCATGTGGGTACGGCATGGTCTTTGCACTCATGGTAGCTATGTGGAGCCACAGCATGAGGCCTGCACAAGCTGGGACCTGTCAACAATCCGTCAATGGAGGAGGGGGGCTCATGAGACCCACTGCTCCTCTAGGAGCCACAGGCACTTAATGGTGTCTGAGAGGATAGAGGATATCTGTTTCAGTGCTGTAGGGTCCTGATGAATGGCCCATGCTACAATAAATAACCTGCCACCCACTGCCATGCAAGCAACCATAAGTTAACTCAGTGGGAGACACACACTCACATAAAATGTCAAAGCAGGTGGGGAAGAGGACCCTAGTTAGGAAGAAGGAGTTCGGTGTGAAGGAGCAAGAGAACTTAATGGGGTGAATGTGATCAACATATATGATATGCATATATAAAATTTGTTAAAATGCAATTAATAAAATTCCTTCATAGAAAAACATGAAAACCAAATTACTTCTTATAAAGCTGGTTGCATAATATCTTTATTATTTCCCAAAATACAGGTTACAAACTGCTCAGTCTTGCAACCACTGTAAGACCTGAACACAGAGTGCTGGGTATGTGATTATTATTATTATTATTATTATTATTATTATTATTGGTGGAGACAGGATTTTATTCTACACCCAGTCTGGCCTCAAACTCACAGAAATCTTTCTGCCTCAGTCTTACAAATTGCTGGATTCAGGATTGAGGCAACACACTCAGTTTGTGTATGTGAATTTCATGCTTGCAATTACCATAATTGGAATTTGTACAAAGTACAATTTCTACTTATCTTTTCCTTAAGCTAAGTATGAATTCCTTCTGTGAAATCCTTTTAAACAAAGATTAAAAAGCTTAGTGCTATTAATATTTCCAAGATTTCAAGATAAATTTTAATAATTCATAAAATTCTTCTAAATTTTCTTTCCTAAAATATTAGATTACATTTAGAATATTTTTCCTTTATCTACTATTCATTCACTCTGTAATTTATATATTTATTATTTATTCATTTAACAAGTGTTTTGAGTAGAATTAATAAAAGATAAATACATTATTTTAAAATGATCTTGGGAGGGTAGGGGACTTATAAAATAAGCTAACCAATAATGAATCAATACCATAAAATCCTTACTTTCATACAATAAGCTCCTGAGGAAGCTGTGGGCATCGCCTGGTAAGAGGGCCCATGGAGAGAACTGAAGGAAGCCAAACCCCGTGAAAAACTAATTAGACCTGCAACTCCCTATCTCAATCATTGGATCCTTCCCACACTGAGCTGTGGATCAAAGAGACCCATAAGGTCCCCAAAACAAGACAGTATTCTATCAAAGCTCTTGATTACCCACCCCAGGTCAAAGGTAAGACCCTATTGCTGAAAAAAACCACAGAATGTCATCCCACAACACTGAGACCCTGAAAGTTACAGAATGGTAACCAGCTCCCAGATGGTAGCATGTTTAGTGCTGGAAGGCACTACATGATGTGCCAGGGAAACTTGGTCAATGATATTTGGAGAAAGCAGAGAACACTGATATGCAATTCAGACTGATGCCATGAGAATGCTGAACACACTGTTATAAGGAAGAGACCAGCAAGTCAAGAAGTCCTCACCTGTGCAATAGTGGTGCTAAACCTAAGTGGGTAATCAAAGGCTTACTGATTGTCTAAGAGATCCATTCGCTTAGTGACCAGGAACCCATAACTGGAGCTGGGATCCATGGCAAAATCCTATGGGGACCAAGAACCCAGGCTCCTAGGGGAAATTCCCACTAACAGAGAGCTACAGAGAGGCTACACCCATTAGAATCTTGTCAAATTAGCAATGTTTGTCTCATTTAGCCTATACTGATCTCACTCTCTGATGGAGATTCTGTTTGTATTTTTCAGAAGGCAGCAAGAGAGCTGTGGACAACCCAATTTCACTAACAAGCCATAGGATGATGGCTGACATCTGGGCAAGAGATGAACCAACCTGAGTCTATCATGTGGGTCCCAAATGAAACCTATGAGAAAGTGGCAAGATAAACAAGAGACCAGTCACCACAGCAAGTCATATAACCCAGGAAAGGTCAATGGAGACAGACAACAACAATACCCAACAGAACCCAAAGCAGGAAGCCCAGAGACACTTAAGATCTAAACAATAAAGCAAACTTAAAACTCACCCACCATGACTCAGGAAACTGAGTGGAAGAGGGGGCAGAAAGAATATTAAGAGCCATGGTGGGGGAGAATATCCAGAGACATTGCCCCCCCTCAGCAACAATACGCAAAGGGGAAGGACCTCTTGTGCAATTCATAACTGCCTACCCCATGGACTGATCCAGTATGCACACTGAGGAGGGTCCCCAGTGGATTGGGAAAGGGATGAGAGAAATGGGGGTACCATCATAAGATTTGCTTATATAATGCATCTAATTACGGATAATAAAGATATTTTTTTAAAAATGATCTTGCCCATAGTCTTCATATTGGACATTTTATCTTGAGACTTCTTCATCCTCCATATATGCTACTTTGTATACCTTTCCTTCCACCCTACGCATAGACCCCTGGTAACTACTGTTTTAGTTTCTTTCTGTATACTTGACCTTTCACCTTTCATTTTTGATTCCATATGTAGTGATATCTCCTACTGCATAATCTTCTCCAGTTTTATCCATGTTGTTACAAATGGTAGGTTACTCTTTACACCCTCCCACACACATGTGTGAGTGTATGCATGTTCACATGTGTGTGCAGGTGATGTGCATGCAGGTGGAGGTCAGAGGCCAATGTCAGGGATTGTCTTCTCTTGCTCTCTACCTAGTCTCTGACACAGCATCTCTCCCTGAACCTTGAGCTCACCTATTTGGTTAGACCAGCCAACCTGTAGGCATGCAGGAATTCTGTCTGTACCTCTCCAGTGCTGGGATTACAGGCATGCATCACCATGCCCAGCATTCACCGAGTGCTAGAGATTCAATCTCAGGTCCTCATGCTTTTATGGCAAATGTTTTTACCTACTGATCCATCTCCCCAGCCCCAGAAGGATATTCTTTTTAAAGGCTGAACAGTATTCCAGCATGTGTGTATAAATATGCCATGTCCCATATTTTCCTAACCATTCATCCACTGAAATAAACACTGACTTCATATCTGACAATTGTAAATCCTAAAGCATAAAACATGAGAGTGAAGACGTCTTTGGTGAGGTGATGATTTCAGCTCTCTTAGATATATGCTCAGAAGAGGGATTCCTATTTTTAATTCCTCTGGGAATCTCTGTACCGTTTTCCATAATGGATGAACTAATCCACATTCTCACCCACAGTGTACTGGAGTTCCTTGTTCTCTACAACTTCATCAATACTTGCTCTCTTGTCTTTTTGATAACAAGACGACTATGGTTTTTAAAAAATGTTAAACAGAAAGAAAACTATGAGTAGATAGGTATGATTAGTTTCACTATAGTGAAATTATCTACATGCAGTATATAATATGTTGTAAACTCAAATATGCACAATGAAATTTGTATTTTTTTAAAGGAGCTTGAAATCAGCATAGGAATTTTAACCACACTGAGCTTAGGAAATTTGTTTAAAAAAAAAAACTGAAGGGCTAGAGAGATGGTTCAGTGGTTAAGGCGGTTGCCTCCAGGGCCTAAGAACCAGGCAGGGTTCAATTCCCCAGGATCCATGTACACCAGATGCACCACTTGGAGCAGGCATCTGGAATTTGTTTGTAGTGGCTAGAGGCACTGGTGTGTCCATCCTCTCTCTGTCTCTCTCTGCGTCTGTGTCTCTCAGCTTAAAAATAAATAAATAAAATAATTTAAAAAAAAGAAAAACTGAATACATGATTAGGGCCTAATAACCTAAGAAAAATTTAAAGTGCCTTACAAACAATTCCCATTTATTGCACTGGTTTCTTTGAGGTCTATTTAATTATGTTGCTTTCATGCTACTAAACATGAATTAATTAATTGTATATTAAAAATAAATCTAACAGACATTAAGGCAGTTATAGTATCACAGAATTGGCAGAGAGATAGCTCACAGACACATCAGATGCATAGAAATACAAGGAAACCATAAAACAATATTGATAATAATATATGTACTTTGTACAAGAAACACTAACAGTTAAGTGAGGGTTCTGTTAAATGTTTCTGGTTGAGTATGGGAAAAACAGAAATGACAAACTTGAAGCAGATAGGTGAAGCAATCAAGCCGAAGCCAGAGAAGAGAAAGAATATAAAGTGTTGTCTCGTGGATTGGAGCAAGGCTACTTCCAATCAAACAAGCCATGTAGGTGAGAAGAAGCCCAGCAGAGAGCCTTGATCACCACAAAGCACGTGGCTCTCTGGGTTCCAATTTCTTTACCAGGAGCCAGCTTGTCTCCAAGTCCTATTTAGCTCTAAAATTCTGTGATTTTTTTTTTAGTCTATATCTTCCTGTTTCAAAGATAAGCAAACTTTCATACTGGTTTTAGTATTTAAGATTAAGTTGTTGTTTTACTCTGGTCATAAACACATATAATTAGATAGATCATTTCAGCATAACATTTTTTGTTGTTGTTTTTGAGGTAGGTCTTGCTCTGTAATCCTCTACAGCCTGGTGCTTATTATGCAGCCCATGTTTGGCCACAAACTTGAAGCAATTCTCCTGCCTTGCTTGGCCTTCTGAGTATTATACTTAAAACCTTAAAACCTGAGCAAAAACAAACTCTTCCTATTTTTAAGCTAATTATTGCAAGCATTTTGTTATAGCAACAATCTGATGAACACAGGAACACAGAGGCTCAAATGTAATGACTTAGAAACAAAATAGTCTCAAAGGCTCATGTGTTGAAAGCTGGTCCATAGTAACACTATTGTGAGAAGAATGGGTTATGAAGACTGTCACCTTATCAATGGATCAAACGGATTATAAATTCATTGTTGAATGAACACTTAGGAGGGGCTTGATGAGAGGAATTGGTCCACTGGACCTTAGCCTTTGAAGGACCTATCTTATTTACCTCTCTCTCTCATGCCCATCACACACTGTCCATGCTTCAGCCTTGCCTTGGGGCACAACAATGGAGTGAGCTGACCATGGACTGAGGCCTCTGAAACTGGGAGCCAACAAATATCTTCCCACCTTTAAGTGGTTTTACCAAGGTATTTGTCACAGTGATAAAAAGTGAAAAACACTCCAACATAATAATAAGTTCTTCAGCAAATCCTGCAGTGATTGCTAAATTGTCCACAGTAGTTCAAGACAGCACAGTGAAAGAGGGGAGTTTTCTCGATTCTCATTCACTTCATTCTAAGGCTTCTGCATCGCGTCTAACCTTAGGACTCCTTGTACAAAATGTTCTTGATAACTGCCCCACCTATGCCATGCAGTTAAGGTACTGTCGTCACCTGAGGCATTCATCAGACCAAGCTCACAAAACTCATGACTTACCGCCCGAGCTGAGTCACCAAAGTCAATCTTCAACCTCCCCATTGCCCTGATGATGGCAATGATTGACTGGATGGTGTTGCTGTAGACCACTGCTTTGTATTGCTTACACTCCTCTTCAGAATACCCCGCTTCGTGGATAATTCTAATGAGATGAAAGGAGAAGTGGTTCACTGGACAGGAAGACACACATGACAAAAGTCACACTGAACATTGAAAACCTACTTACTTCATCTGCTTCACAATCGTACTTTTCCCAGACTCACCAGCACCTAGAAAAGAAAATACAGGTTTTCTAATTTCAGCATTAGCACTTAAGTAGTATGCACATGCACTTTGTGTGTGCACATGTCCACGTGTGTGTGCGTGCACGCGCGACCGTGCGCGCGCACACACACACACACACACACACACACTCCATATATATGCAGGGCTAGAGATGTGGAATTACCGAAGATTGCTTACTGTAGATGACCACACACCACAAATCTTCAAACACACTACTTCCCCTGTCATATATGTGCATATAACTTACAAAGGAGACATAACACAGAAAATGTCATGGGCAAAGAATTTAAGACCACATGTACAACCAGAGTCCAGCAGTTCATAATGCGCACCAACTTCCGACTTCCTTCTCCTTCCTTGCCTCCTCCCTCCCTCTCTTTGTCTCTTCTTCCCTCCTTCACTTCCTCTTTCCTTTTCTTGATGATGTAGTCTAACAAAAGGCCACACAGATGGGAGGCAAGCACTCTGTCAATGAACTCCAGCCCTGTATTCAGGACACTTGCAAAATAAGTAGATTTGGGGCACAGGAAAAATTATGTAAAATGATAGCTATATAAACATTTTCACTATCATAACTGTTTAAATATATGTATATATCTACAAATACATATATATCTATAGATACACACATATATTAGCATATTATCTATAAACAAAACCCAATAGAACTTATTGTAAAATCAAAACTGAACTTTATTGGTTTCCAAACACAGAATCAGTCCATTTGTCTATATTATGTTATGATACTTAATTTCAATAAACTCAACTGAAGAAGATGGCTTCCACTGTTAGTGTATGTTGTGTAAAGCAATAAAGCATTTAATATCCAGTGGTGAGTTGTGTCTCACTCATGCAATCCCAGCATTAAGAATGCTGAGGCAGAAAAATTGCTAAGAGTTTGACTTTGGTCTGGACCGTACAGTAAGTTCTAGGGCAACCAGTGAAACTGCCTCAAAATATAAGAAATTTTAATTTTAGCTTTAATTTTAATTCAATCTCTGATTACACACTGAAGGACTATAAATTACTTTTGCTCAAGATTTCATTGCCCATTGGATGATATTTTAACTATTCAGCCAATATCTTAACTATCACTTTTGGCTCTTATGATAATCAAAAAGCCGTGTGAAGAAATTTTCAATAGTAAATATGAACAGAATTGTGTCTACGCAAGCATGTGCAATCACCACAGCCGACATGACTCACTAACAATGTCTGACAGGGCGTTTCCATCTTCCCTTGCACAGTAGCTGCTCTCTTCACACTGGATGACATCAGTCATTTGCCCCTTGATTTCTTTATTGAGATAAGACAGGAAGGTATGACAAGCCAACCTCTTCATGTTCTCTTTGACCGTGTCAATAATATGCAGAAGGAATTTAGTTCTGCTTGAGAGGCGGAGCCTGGGTGTCAGGACTTGGGCCTCATTTTCCCTTCTGCATAGGGGCATTCCTGCAGGGTTAGAGACTGGGTATTCAGAAGACCACACCTCAGATCTTCAAACACCATTCCCTCTGACAAAATGCCTGTGCTCTCGTTCCTTGTGCCTCCCTGTCAACCATCACACTTACCTCCTCGGCCCGCCCCTCCTGGGTGATTCCCACTGCCTCTCCTGTGTACGAATTTCTACTTGAGTTCTCACTGCTAACTGGTGCTACACACATAAGTAATCAACTAAAAATATAGTTAATTTATTTACTTATGACTCATAGTTAGATGATAAACTTCTAGACTTCATCTTTCCCTTTGGGTTTTCCTCCTGTGCTCACACGTGCGTGTGCGTGCGCACACACACACACAAAACAGGAGACATCTAAGAAGAGGTTGGAGCTAAATGGCCTATTTGATCTACGTAGAAAACTGCCTAAGCTTTATTGGTGGTTTGATATTTAAGAAATCTGCACAAGATATCCTCACATTAAGCAGGAAAGCCAGCACTGAACAAACAATAGGGCATTCTGCATGTACAAACAGCCTTTGAAAATTTTCAGGACAACTGCCAATAAAAACAATTTCAAAATAAACAACCCATTATTTATTAATGAACAACAATGTGCTTGGCTCAGTGACTCACACAATGGCAGGCATTATGGCTCACACATTTCTCTAATCCAGGGGCAGTCCACCCAGGCAACACAGGGTAGGCAGCTAGGGTGGGCAATCTCCAAGAACACTGTATGTAAGAATCCATTCTCAATTTTTAGAATGTTCCAAGTAGAGCGAGAGCTGCCATGCTGTGACAGAACATTCAGGATCCCAGAGTTCCTGCACGAGGGGTGACTCCACAGGCCTGAGAGCATCCATGGTCTGTGCTGTCTGTGCAACAATGCTAAAGCCTGAGGAAGGTTAAGTGATAGGAGCCAGGGAGGTGTGAGGCCCATGCGAGGAGAAGATCAGATATAAAGAATAAGACTGACCTCAATAGAACTATGTATGCATACATTAAAATTTTAAACTTAAAAAAACTTTCTGATGTTGTTCTCTTTAGCTTTTAATTCATTTTTATATTTTAAAATAAAAATGGTGACATGGAACACTTAGCTTATTTTGCAACAATGGTGGGGTCTATGGCTTGTGGTTCAAAAAATCCTGAAATCTGTTTAAGACCAGAGGTGGCTGTCTTAGGAATTGGATTTCTGCTCTCTTTACACGTGATGAGGTACTTACAGAGCAGAGACCTGCAAGTGCCGTCCAAAACATAGCAATTTATGTAATTAGTTTTCCCTTCCATACAGAGATGTAGCAGGAAAATTACTGATGCCATATGGTAAAGGCTTCAACTTTCTAAACACTGATGAACTTTCTCCTTGTGAAGGAGACTCAGGAGAAATCTTGCTTCTTTTAGGCAGTTTCAGTTAGGGACAGAAAACCAAAGAGGGAACCAGAAGATGCCACCCCACCTTGGCAGGAATGGAACTCTTGTCTGATCCAGATTCATCCACAACAGCTTCAGCGCCCCCTGCTGCTCAGTCTAGCACACCACCTAGGTGGGCTGGCCTTGGGGGTCTGCCCCTTGACTACAAACCAAAGGGTAACCCCTTACTTACTTGACGCAGACAGAAGAATCCACTTTCAATGGACTCTAGAGGTGTGCAGGTGCTGTTTCCAGCTCTCTTTGCCGTCTGTCTGATCTGTGATAAGTCTGGCCTGGGTAATTTTATACTTGCTTCTGCATTATGCTTTGGGTAACATTTGGGGTAACTTACTTCAATTACATGGATGATTTTCCTCTGATCTCTCAGTCTATCATGTGCGTATTTCATTCACACTCTAGATCTACCACGTGGGAATTTCCTCTACCCTCTGGGCCTGCTACCTGTGTAACTTCCCTAAACTCGGAGCAACCATGGGCTTAATTCTTTACTATGCATTTCTCACTGCTGTGGCTCTCTCTCCCCTATTTCCTGCTGGACAGTTCTATGTCTCTCACAAGCTGTGACTCTGCTCCGGCCTCTTCCTAGCCCTCCATTTCTCACAAATGAACTTCACGAACCATGCTGTGCCTTTCCATGAGAGCTCTATATCTTCCAAGTGCTTGTGACTCTGCTCCAGCCTTTTCCTACACACATGCCACTTTCTCAACTCCATACTTTGTGGTTTCTCCCTAAATAAATTCAATAATTCATAATTTATCCTTCTTGAGACTGCTTTTATCAATTCTTTGTTAAAAATAGGATAAAAACTCAATATCAGGGTTCACAAATTTAGGGGGCTCCTCCTGAACCCTGGAATCATGCATGACTTACAGCAAAGATGAAAGTGTTAAAAGCTGTTCACTATAAAGCTTGGTCAAATTAGTCTCAACGCGAGGCTACCAGGAAGCAATATTAAAAATCAAACAAAAACAAAACCTACACAGGGGTCATGAAGGGAAAGGACTAGAATAAAAGGCATATTTTTCCAGAAGTGTAAGCCAAGCCACTATTACTTCTCACTTAAATTCAGAGATAAAAACTGTTCCCCCTTTGCTAACCATATAACCATAGTACAAGGAGAAACAAGAAATCCATACACAGCATGGTACCAGTCAGAGAAAGATCAGAGTGTGAACATCCTGGTCTCAGGGCTGGGCAGGTCAAGGTGACTGTAGGTAAAGTAACATTCAGTAAGCTAGTCACAGTGAAATAAATCTTTAGAGAGCAGTGAGTAGGGAGGTGACTCCCAGAGGGCTCAGGACATGTGCATATGGTCATGGGTCACGGTAGGCCTACGGCAAACAAGCCAAAAGCTGAACACTGAGGGGAGCCCTCCCTGGGGTCTCTTCTTAAGGAGCAGAGGCTGATGGAAAACTGCATCTCTGAGAGCAAACTCAGAGCCCAGCAGGTATGTGAAGTGGACCTTAGCAAAACATGACTGCAGAGACAGAGGCTGGCAGAGCTCAGGGGCGGTAGACAGGCAGGGAAGGCACTGCAGGATGGGGGTGCAGAGGCAAGGAGAACATCCCGCCAATGGCACCCCTGAAAGAGAAGTGTGTAATTCAGGATGCGGAGGAGGACCAGGAAAACTGAAAACAGATAGCATGTTAACCCTTTGGCCAGAACAATGGAATTTATCACTGTGAAAATGATAATCAAATACAAACATGTCTTGTTGAATGGCTATATAGGAAATGTTAAAATTTTAATGTTGGCAAAGTTTAAACAAAGATCCTGTCCAATCTCTGCTTACGGTCACATTTAGATGCTTATTTCCTGGCTGTGGGCTGCCCACTGTCTCAAGCACTCAGGTAGTAACAGGGTGACTTTGTTACTAGCATTCTCCTTTAAAAAATCCCAATTATATAGTATTAACAATATGAAATGCTTACCTTGAGTAAAAATTGAAATTTAAAATAAAATGGAATGAATGTTAACTACAAGTGCATCGAAGTTCCTTCTGTTTCAAAGTGGCACAATAATATTTCCAAGATCAAGAATTTTATTTCCAATAAACGCAAATACAGCAATGGCAAATATAAATTAAATATGGAGGCTTCTGTCGTCCTGTTAAAAAAGTAAGAAGGAGAGATTTCTCTCCTTTCTTTTCCTTAGAGCATTTATATGAGAAAAACTATTAGAAGTCTCTGCTTCTCATGGAAATGCATAAATATTCACTGGAAAACTACACAGGCCCTTTGCCAGCCTGATAACTGGAATACCTTCCTCAACACATAGGGATTATCCCACTGTAATACAGCTACACAAGGTGGTAGCCTAGCCCCCATCCTTTCTGTAGGGAGAAAAGGAGCCTAACTCCTCAGGTCCAAAAGACTTACGTTTGTTTCTCCTCTAGATAGGGCTGGCTAATAGATGGCCAATCCAATGACCACAGTACAGTTATGATGGGAACTGTGTGTCATTAAAGAAAAGGTCTGTGGAGGGAATCTACTACCCGAGGACTCAATCACTGTTCATCTCATAAACTTGCATGTTATGGATTTTATCAGTCTGGTTGTGCAAGGGATGAGATCATTTTCTGTCTTTACAAGCTCTCAGCAGACTGCCTAGGATACACATCACAGTGTACTTTGGTTTAATGATTATTCTATAATAAAATGTATTGTTTTCTGCCTGGTATGGTGGTGCGCACCTTTAATCCTAGCGCTTGGGAGGCAGATATAGGAGGATCACTGTGAGTTTGAGGCCAGCCTGAGAACACATAGTGAATTCCAGGTCAGCCTTGACTAAAGTGAGAACCTACCTTGAAAAAACAAACAAAAATATAAATATAAATCTTCCAGATGATCTACTTTCTCTAATCATAAAAACATTCGCCAAATCATCCTAAGACAAATGTCATACTATCACAGTGAAGGCTAAAGACAGAAGAAATAAAATCAGTATATCCATAATCTACACACATCTGTTGCAGCATTAGTCACAAGTGTCCAGGTATGTCATCAATCTGTCTTTAGACAAGTAATGGATAAAGAAAATATGGTGAAGATGTGTGACATCTGCTGAGAGATCATAAATGTCTTCAACACAAAAAATGTTAAATGTTAGGTGACTGATATGTTAATTAGTTAAATTTAACCTTTAACATATATATTAAAACAAGATACTATTGTGAATATACATGTGTCTCTATCTAAATGTATATGGATATTATGATTTTAAAAATAATTAAAACCAGGCCTTAATTTCAGAGCTGCAGACTCCAGAACTGTGAATGAATGGAGCTGTGTGGTTAAAAAGAATGACTGTACCTACAACAGTACCCTAGAGAGGAGGACTTCCCGCAGCATTTCAAGCTCTTCCCAGCAGCCCTGTTGAAAGGATCATGTGATTCAACAAACTGATCAGGCAGACTAAGTAATACAACCTGAGTCTAGTGATCCTCAAAACGAGGATAAGGAAGAATTGAAGACTGAATGACAGAGGGATATTCTTGGGGGGGGGGGGAGATCTGTACATTTTCTACAGTAATATTTAATCCATTGTTGTATATGTGTACAGCAACAAAAACAGCTTAAGAAATTCTGAATTACTTGCATAACTCCACATGCTTAGCATACAAGTTCAACGTCTAAACTGGAGATTGTGTTAGGTAAACAAGTGTCAAATACTGTGCTTTCAGGATCACTCTGTCTACTACTCTTTGGTTCAGCTATCAATCACCTGATCCCTGACCACCAAAGATGGAATCATGTTTCCAGTTGACCAATAAGCATTAGGTAACAGGGAGTAAAATTCCTTTGTGATAGGTCTTATATCAAACATCAAACATTTTTGCAAATTACTATATGTGGACATATTTATATATATATATATATATATATATATATATATATATATATATATATATATATATAACTTTGGTGGAAGTATATGTAATAGTTGTTTTGTTGTCAACTTGACCTTTTTAGTAATCTTTGGTGGGTCTCTGAGGATGTTCACAGGAAGGCAGCCTCCAGAAGTATGTATGTAATGAAGCTCAAAGAAGCTAGAAGTAAACATCATTTCCTGTGTGGGCAGTGCAGGAAGGAAATTCCAGACTCAGTAAGCCATTAAGTCTGGGATAGAATTTTAAGACCCCACCCTAAGGCTATATAAAGGGGAAAGAAATCTCTCTCTGTCTCTCTCTGTCTCTCTCTCTGTCTCTGTACTCTCTCTCTCTCCTCCCCCCCCCCCATGCCTGCCTGTCTGCCTGCCTGCCTGTTAGTGCTCTTCATGCATCTCTTCATCAGCATTGGAATGAAACTTCCTCAGCCTTCTAGCATGGACTTAAGACCATTTACTCCCCAGAAAGCCTTTAGGCCTTCAATGCTGTATTGGGATGCTGAGGTATCTAGCAACATGGACTGAGCAGCTACTGGTTCCTTGACTCTCTACAGGTTTCCAGACTGCTATTGTGGCACTGCCATGAGCTATTTTATATACTAAACAAATTAATTCTATTGGGTCTGTTCCTCTAGAAAACCCTGACTAATACAAAATACAAAACAATGATGTTGTTAAAAGAGAACTTACAGATAACTGTGGGTAGTCTGATTTCATATGAAAATGTAGAAAGGGATAACTTCTTGAAGTTTGGTTATAATGTGGAACATGAAACAATTCCTATATTAGTACATTAAAATCCATTGTCTATTTTGTAATTGAAATTAATTTTTATGCATGTTTGTTTTAGAAACTGGTAGAATTGAATGTTGACAAATTTCATCAGTATATACTTTCAATTCCCCCTTTTTTTTTCTTCACACACATTTATTTCAGATTGGAGTAAATTAGAGAATTTCTGGGGTGGGATATGGGAAAGGAGCCCATATCTTAATTAAAAGAAAATGGGAGTTACAGAGATCTCCAGCCACAGTGTGGGGAGAGCACTGTGAGAGGGTTTATCAACACAGCAGAATCTATGTTGCTCAGTCAAACAAGCAGAAGGAGGAAAGATCATGAGAAGGAAAGGAAAGATCATGAAAAGGAAAGGTTCATATGAGAAAGAAATCCAGCCCCCACCTGTGGTGAGAGGCTCTTACCTAACGTCCTTCTGGTAGGCCATGTGAGGGAAGAGGTCAATTCCCCTTTTAATATCACCTCATAATTCATCAGAAAAGGAATAAAGACTTGGGAAATTTTCAAGATTCCACAGGTTGATATAAATTTTTTTTCCAATTTTTATCTTTAAAGCTTGAATTTTATCTTTTACACACACACACACACACACACACACACACACACACACACACACACACACAATTTTTCCTTGGAGTGAAAGTCTAACTGCAACATTCTCAAGTCAAACTAATACATATCACATTTGCAGGTAAAAATGGATTTCCAACAAAAAGATGGTAAGATCAGTTCTCAACTCTACAATCATATTTGTATTCCTCAGAAACACCACCATGCTTTGGCACATGGATGAAGTACTTTATGTCTACTTCCCCTTTGTTCATGAGAACATTAAAAAGACAGGTGGTAAATACTTGTAACTCCAGCACTTAAGAGAGCTGAGGCAGAAGGATCACAAAATTGAGGCTTGAGGCTAGTGTGAGCTAGACAAGAAGGCTCTGTCTTAAAAACAAAATAACAATATATTAAAGAGATATATTCTTAAGGATATGGATTAAAATATTTTACCACTTCAATTTATTATTTACTCAAAAGTATAAAGTAAGTACACAATACAATAACTACTAGTAAGAGTTGTGCCCCTGACTCCATTCCCTCCAATGTACCAAGATCCTGACCTGCTCCTACTTAGGGACCAGCATGACAGAAAAGGCAATGGGTATCTTATGAACATATGATTCTGACACCGTATCCCAGACTTTCTTCTCCATATTCATGGGTCTTATAATTTCAGCCTCACCTGCCCGACTACAGTCTCAGAGGAAAGAGAACCCATGTTTAGCATCACCATATTCCCAGGGCATAGTGCTATACTCAGCACACAACAGCACAATAGACATTAGTTCAGTGGCTAGGAGGAAAGAGGCAATTCATGAAGTATAAGAAACCTCAAAGGAATATATGAACTATAGGAGAATTTTGTGTGGTAGGAGTTTGTGAGGACCATGTCAAAGAGTTGCTTTCCTTCTTATATCAAGAGTAGGAGATGAGGAGGGGAGTGCAGAGCTCAGGGCAGAATACTTTCCTTACATGCTAGAGTTTCTGAATTTGATGGATGTCAGAAAAATGATTCAAAATGCAGAAAGTAATATGGGAGCATTTCTGTCTAGCCAGGACATGCCTACTGCTAAGTAGAGCCCACATTACCACTGTTCTCATCAAAGTCATATCAACTGTGTAAAAAAGGAAATACACTAGTGGGGCTTCTTTCCTAACTCTATATGAGAAGAGAGATGCTTCTGGATATGTTCTACAACATGGGTAAGACACTGCCCAGGAGACAGTGGAGAAATGCCAAAGCAGGAGCCTAGTCTCTGGATGACTGTGAGGCAGGACACCCCTGCAGTACTTAAGCTGACATTTCAACATGGATGAGACAAACATGTGTTTTTTTTAGTTAAGTTTTGTGATTGTTAGTGTCAACTTGACCTTTTTAGTCAGCAGTATAGGGTGGGTCTCTGAGGTTGTTTATAGGAAGGTAGCCCTCTCAGTACGGGTCAGGATGTAAGGAAGGTAAGAGGAGCTAGAACAAATTTCCCTTCCTGGGAGGGCAGCGCAGCAAGGAAACTCCAGAGTCTCCATTAAACAAATCTGGGGAAGGGCTTCGAGACTCCACCCTAAGGCTATATAAAGGGGAAGGAAATCTTCAGTTCACCCTCTGCCTGTTTGCTGTTGTGTGTGTGTGTGGTGCTGGTGATGGTTTTTCTCTCTCTGCCTGGACTTTGAAAGGGAGCCAGCCTCTTTCTCCATTATGGAACTTCCCCTAGATCTGTAGCTTCAATAATTCCTTTCCTCCCATAATTGTTCCTGGTTTGGAGGTTCAACCCAGTAGCATGTGAGCTGACAACAAGTTTCTTTGATAAGAAGTGCTTCCATGCTTATTTTTTTTAAGTTTGTCAAAACCTGTGCACGTAAATGGAAAGGCAAACAAAAAAACAGAGAAATATTTATAATCAATGAGTATCGAAACATGTATTTCTTTGCTATATCATTAATTGACAGGAAAAAATACTAACATAAAAAATGTATGGGAGCTGTTAAAGGATCCTAGGATGGTGTAGGTATCGCTTGCTTCACAGGGACATCCCAGGGCTCCAAATAACTTCAACCACTTTGCAAATTTTTATCCAGTACCTACTGTGTGTCAAGTACTATTATTGTAAGTTCCATGGTTAGTATTCTAAAAGAACAAATAGCAGAACTCACAAAAAACATTCACTGAGGAAAAACAAGCACAAAAATTTTAAACCATATACATATGTGCACACACACACATTCAATAAGAAACAGACATAAGAATACATGGGAAAGATGTTTATATATGAGTAATGTGATTTTCTTCCTAAAATAGTTCTCCAATTTCCAAATTTTTATAGTGCACATAAGACTGAATCAAAATTATGTAATTTATTTAGAAAAATTCAGTGGCATCTCTCCCATGATTAAAGTTGAATAAAATCATTCTCTTTAAACTCATTTGCATCTACCCACCTTCCTATCTCATCACTCATGCACATAAATCTCAAACTCTAGTCGTAGCAAATTACTTTTATTCTCAAAAGTTTCATCATCATCCCTGCCTCCATTATTCTCCCGTTCCTGCACTCTTTCTGAAATTGAGTCCCTTCCCAACCCGGGTCCTTAAATGTCCCATGACATCTAAGCAGTAGAGCCGCTGGGGTCCAGTTTATAACACACCTCACATGTTCACAGACAATGGTAACTGAGCTGACAAACAATGGTTTGGGATATGGCCCAAATACGGTAGCAGGAGGGGCAATTTTTAATTTTTGAACATTTTGTAGTTTTCCCTATGTAGCAAGACTTGGTCTGATTTTAGACACAATGCAAGCACTTCCTTCTGCATACAAGCAATAATGTGAATCAAGTCTTGTGACCCTCACTACTCAAGCATAATTCATGGGCTTCGACTTACATCTAGAAAGTGACATGAATACTGTACTTTTGTTTTTCCATCTTCACAAGATGGCTTCCATGTCAGATGTAAGGAGATTCCCCCTTTACCTGAGACTGGCCAGGAATAGGAGAGACACAGCAAGTAAGAAGAAAGTCCTTACAGAAGCACAATGCAAAGGTTCCCGTCACTTCCACTCATGACACTGAGGTCAGAACCTCATCACCAGTTATGTCACTAGTTATGTGGAGATGTGCCACTAACAAGGCAGTAAGGGACAGAGGATACTGAGGGATAACCAGAAGTTAACATAAATCTACCTTTTCCTTCCTTTTCCCACTGTCTCAGCCGTCATTTTTTAGATCAAATAGTATGCAAGTGAGCATACACAAAATGAAAAATACAGTATCTTTATATGGTTTTCCATTTGAAAATTAAGTTGAATGCCTGGGAAGAAATGACGCTTAAGTAACTTTAAGAATGAGACTTGTTCATGCAATGTATCTAATTATTGACAATAAATATGAAAAAAGGAAATTTAATAATAAAAAAATCTAGTATTGAACTAGATAAGGTTGAGACAATTATTAAGTAAAGGGAAAGAAGAGAGGGAAGGAACACTGGCATTTGGGAGGACTTCATTCTGACTGCTTTGTGTCTAAGTTCTTACTCTGTTGAAAGAAGAGAGTCCATTTTGGATACGTGGGGGAAAAGGGCAATCTAAATTCTAACAGGTGAATAATACTTTCAAAAAGGCCTCGATCCACTTGTTCTCCACTAAAATAAATTCCAAGTTATGATTGTTTTTAGTTTAGGCCCCCTAAATCTCTGACCTTCAGTCAGACTATGATGAGAGAGCCATGCAAAGGAGCAATTGTAATACTTGTTTCTTCATTCAAAAACCGGATGAAGCAGCTTCCATGTAACAGGAACAATGTTACACACTAAGGAAAGAGTCCACAGAAATAGACTCATGTTCCTTTGCTCACATGAGGGGGAGGAACAGGTGGAAGGAAACACTTCAGTTATGTGGTAATAAGCCATGTGGAAAAGGGTTTACATAAAATACCAACACCTGCTATTAACATAGCTCAACAAATTAATATACATATAACTTATTGTAAGAATTTACATTACGGAAAAATAAGAAAAATGATAATAAAAGAAAGTTCGAAGCAAATAAAATTTATAAAAGTATGTGCAATACCAAAATGTAAGAACTACTTGTTGTGGTCAGCTTTCTAGTTGCTGCGCAGAAAGAACCCAAACAAAAGTGGCTTGTGGAGGAATGGGTTTATTTGGCTTACAGACTTGAGGGGAGACTCCATCCTGGCAGGGAAAACAATGGCATGAGCAGAGGGCTGGGCATCACCTCTGCCACAGCACTGCAAACATCGGCAGGAAAGTGTGCCAAATACTGGCAAGGGGGAGCTGGCTTATAACCCCCATAAGCCCACCCCAACAACACAGCTCTAGTGAGGTTCTAATTCCCGAATTGCCATCAGCTGAGGATCGATCTATCAGAACACATTCATTTGTTTGTGGGGGACATCTGAATCAGACATGACACTACTGTTATGTTACACCTTACAGGAATACTGCCGTTCAAATACCATGTTTAAAACTACTCTCCTAGGAAGGACTCTGTATAAGAAGGAGATTCTATAGAAAATAACAAACCATTTCATTTCAGGGCCAGGGAGAGAAGGAAGAGTGCTTAGGGAGTACAAAAAGACTAGGGGAAAATCAGATGTCTAGAGATCATTGGAGATCCCTCACATAGAATGAGTAGTTATACCATGTGACACCCAGGAGACCAGAATCAAGATCTCCAACAGCAGCAACACAGAAGCAAATTTGGCTCTGGAAGAATAATCTATTAATAATCTCATGCCAGAATCTATAAAACTGTGCCATTTGTCAATGGGACTGTCACCCTCCACATGAATCCTCTATTGTAAAAATGCATAGTTCCAACAGATGTCATTTTACATCAAGATGTAAGTTCAAGGGAAGTAGGGTAAAAGCTACCAGCTTACTCTCCTGGAAACCATGAGCATATCCAGCCTGATTTAGACAATGATGTAAATATCTCGTTTCATATACACATCAATAAAAGACTACTGCAGGAGTTCATAATTCCGGCCATAGCCAGCTTTGCAGAAGGTCAAAGTCCAGTGGAGATCAATAAAAGATTAGCTTTACTGCTTTCCCCGTCATTTGTCTCGGCCAGACAACAGTGAACCTAACAGTGATAAATGACGGGGTGGCTCTAACGAAGTCCCTGTGCTCCGTCACACAATAAACACAGCCCACTCAACTTCACAATGGGCAGAAGAAAGAACTCTTCATACTCCATAATTTAATAAATTTCTCAATAATTTAATATGTTTTAGGTTATAAGGAAATAGGGAATTATTTTTTTCAATGAGGATGAATATTTTATCAAATCCTATAAGATTAGATAGAACATGATAAATTATGTTGGACACTACTGGTGCCCCATCAGAAAAGTATATCAAAGTGAAGAGACTTCATACCATCTGTTATTTAAAATTTTACTCTGATAATAAGAAAAAGAATTATTTAGACCTAATTTAAGAACATTTTAGTGTCTAGTTGTACAAATAGCTGTAGGACCATAGAAGAAGCAATAAACCTTTAAACTGTAAAATGTATTTTTATTTTGTAAAATGTCATTACTAAAGCTATAATATATTTATTGTGAAATATAATTGTAGCAATACTAAATGTAAAAAAATGTGTATGTCAGAAGTAATGAAATAGGATCCAGCCCCTTGGTCTTGCCTAATTAGCAGACCTAAATGACAGGCAAAACTTCCATGAGAGATTTGGTAGGCTTAAATCTGAAAATAGATGTTCAATGTTAAACATGGAAGAAATGCAAATCAAAACTACAATAAAGATTCCACTTTGTGCCAACCATTAACTAGGATGGCAAGAATATGTAGTAGATTCTTAAAGATAAGTGTTGGTGACTTATGGAAGAGCGGGAATCTTCGTACACTGTTAGTGGGAATGTGAAAACAGGTAGTTGATTTGGAAAGCAGTCTGCTGGCTCTTCAAAAAGTTAATCAGTCACCATTTTAACCATCATTTCCAACCTTACACAAACCCAAAAGAAATGATAGACACATGCAGGAAGGTGTCCATGAGGCAGTATCATTAATAACCAAAGCCCCTTCACTGATGAACAAAATATTGCCTATCCATACATACAACATAATTTTGTGGCCATGCATCAGAATGAAATGCACACTATCCAGCCCTACAAATGATATCTAAGTGAAGGATGCAGAATACAAACCTACCATTGTAGAGTACCTAATTGTTTTTATGATATATATCTAGAAATAATGAATTCACAGGGACATCATATGCATTATATTAGTGGCTTCATCAGTGGTGGGTTTGAGAGGACAGAAGGGCTGACTGCTAAAGGTAGTTTCTTCTAGGAGTAATGAAAAATATTCTAAAATTGACTTCTAGTAATGGCTATACAACACTGTGAATAACTAAAAATAGTAAATTGTGTAGTATAACTGAATAAGTCACATGGATGGAAAATAATATCTCCAAATGCTATGATTAAAATTCTAAAAACTTAGGAATTAATACAACAATTGTTGTGGCTTGAATGTGAAATGTCCCCCATAGGCTCATGTACTGGTGGTACTGCTTTGGCAGGTTGTGGGATCTTTGGGATGGAAGCACAGCTGGAGGAGGTGGGCTGCTGGGAGTGGACTCTGAATATTTATAGATTGGCTCTGTTTGCAGTGATACAGATTCTCTGCTTCCTGATCTGCCAACATGTGAACAACTCCTTCACCTCAGTTTCCCACTGCCATGCCTCCCCTACCAAAATCCCTGAAACTGAATGAAAATAAACCTCTCCTCCCTTAAGTTGCTTCTGTCCGGCATTTTGTCACAGTGACCAGAAAAGAAACTGACATAATAATTGAAGAACAATATTTAAAATCCCAAATACAGTTATCTCACACTGTCACCTTTGCAAGTGGAATCAGCCTAAAACTGACTGATTGATTCCTTCCTCAGATAAGACCAAAATATCTCTGTTCTACAGCTACTTTACTGTGTAACATTTCTAACTATACAGTTTGCTCAAGACTAGTGATTTTATATTGTACCTCACAGATGGGCTGGAATTTAACAGGCGGGAATAATGTACTTCTATTGTTTTACTTACGGTAATGTATTAGTAAAAACAATACTTTTAGGAGGATATTTTAGACTTGCGAGAGTCGAAAAGTTTTAGGCTGTTTAATAGTCCTGGCAGATCCAGGCCTGGGGGTGCAGGAGGCCTAAAATCACAGCTCCTCGGGAGGATTACAGGTTGGAGACCTGCTTGTGCTTCAGCGAGTTCCAAGTCAGTCTGGAAACTTAATTTAGCAAGACCCTGTCTCAAAATAAAAAGGGAAAGACGGCTGGATAGTGATCTAGCACAGTGGCAAAGTGCCTGTGTACTCATGAGGCCAAGGTTCAATTCCTATTGCAACACATACACACACACACAATCATGTCATGAAGAACTTTATTAAAGCAAAATAGGAAGGATAATTCAAGGCAGGTGGATGGAAAGCCACCCAAAAAGTTAGTTTGTAAGATTTGGAATCTGTCATAACAGTCATCTCCCATCTCATGTTCCCTCAATTTGACTCCAGTATTTTAATAGGAGAAACATACCATGATTTTTTAAAAAAACTGTAGCAACAAAGTAGTTTAAAATTACATATAGGGTAAAACTACGGGATGTAGATAATGAGAAAATTTTATTTACATTTCACTTGAACAAGATGAAATTAATATACCAATTGAGAGTAAGAACAAAATAAGAAACAAACAAAGGAAACAAGAATTAACAGAAGATATACATGGGACCTGTAAACAAAGAAAGCTGACTTCACCCACTGCTGAAGAAACACTGCCCTGCAATACTTTTGGTCAAAGCAGACAGCTAAGTTAGAAGCAGCAGGAAGGCCGAACTGCTGACACCTTTCACTTGCCAACTGGTGATACATCTATCCAAAGTCTAAATGCAAACACTACCATCCTTTTCAGCCACACATATCTGCATTTTAACAATAATTAATTACAATGAAGACGTACATTTGCAGTATGTTTTCAGCAGCATTGAAAACGTGATGGATCTCCACAGCTCAATACAGAACATTGGATAGCAAACCCTATGACAAAGGAAGTCATGGAATTGAGTGCAGAGACAGAGCACAAAGCATGAATACACTCATGCACCTTCAGTCACATTCTAAAAGCGCTACACCATGTTAACCCTCAAGGCTAAGCTGTGATTGTTTTGTACTTTCTGAGCTAGTGAAAACCACCACGAGATACCATCCTCCACCTATGGGGATGGCTGCAATCAAAATCAAGACGACAAAAAGACGCCACAAGAAGGGCAGGGAAGATGGAAACCGTGTGCACTGTGGGTGGCGATGTGAAATGGCACAGATGCTATGGAAAACAGTACAGCAGGTTAGAATTTTTAAAAAATGTGTTTTTTATAAACAGAATGGCTATATGATCCAGCAATTCTACTTCCAAATATCTACCAACAAGAACTACAAACAGTCTCAAAGAGACATGTGCATACAAAGTTCATGAAGTGGAACAACTCAAATGTACAGTGAGTAAATAGACAAATGTGGTGAATTTATAAAAAATGGGATATTAGTCTGCCTTAAAAGAGAAGGAAATTAGGGTGAATTCCACAACACAGATAAACCCTAAATATACCAAGTAACACTAAACTAGATATAAAAGAAACTCTTTTTGCATGACTCCCACTCATGTGACTTATATTGAACAGTTAAATTCAAAGCAACACAAATCAGAATGGTGGTGGTCAGGAGGACCTTGGAGGAGGAGGCAAGGGGAAGTTCTCACTTGTTGTCTAGAGTTTCAGTATGAAAGGCATCTACATACTCAAACTTATTTACACTCAGGACACGCTATACTGACTGCTTTTAGTAAATACATGAAGACAGGTTCTCCACAAATTCTGATTGAAGACACTGTAGGAAGCATAAAAATGTTTGTTATAAAATGGAGCACTGAGAGCTTAACTTCTTTCCCTTTGACACATCTGACCAAATCTTCCCTGTGCTGGCAACTGGTGGCCATCTTCGGCAGAGATGTATGCCTCCAACTACCCATCCGGTCCATGTTAAACGCCCATCTTTCACTGAATGCTAAACATTGCACAAAGTTTCTTGTCTTTCTTTTTCCCTCCATCTCTGTGCCAAGACTCAGAGGCCAGATAACCATTGGTCAAGAGAGGAAGACTGACAAGGTCATTCTCATATTAGATATTAGATGTGAGAGGGTTGACTCCAAGTTTCTCACCCACTCTAAAGAGTCTGACAGCACCCATGGTTCTCAGATGACTTTGGCTATGAAACAGCTGTCCATTAACTGTTATTTATAATGCTGCTGCCAACATGCCACCCAGGAATATACCCTAGCAAGGATAAATAAATCTACTATGACAAAAAGACTACATAGACCTTGTCAACTTATCAGCCTGAAGACTAAATAACAAAGAACTTGGAACCTGCGTGGGGACCTGGAGTGGTCACTTTAAGAAGCACAAAGTGTGATAAGTGACTCTGCATCTCAACCTGTGGCATTAAGATGAATGTGAGAGATAAACTGAATATAGCTTTATAAACACAGATATCATTGTCAAACTCCCATGTAATTTGAAGGGACTAAAATGATAATACATAGAACTGAAGAAACAAATTAGAATCCAAATGAAATATGAAGTGAGGTGTGGCTCCATGAGTAAGAGTGCTGGATGTGCAAGCAGAGGACCTGAGCTTCATCCTCAACACCCAAGGAAAAGTCAGGCATGACCACACAAGCCTGTGATGCCACCACAGTGCTGGGATGGGGTGTGATTCTGGAAACAAGAAAGAATTGCCAGGATTCACTGGTGCTCCTGTCTAACCAAAAGAATGAGAGCTCCCGGCTCCATGAGAGCCTCTGTCTGCAGAAAACAAAGCAGGAGAGAAAGAACAGAGGACACCTGCCACTCTCCTCTGCCCTCCATGGGTCTGGGCTGCACGCATTTGCACACACATGCACATACACCCACAAATGTAACAGGAGCGATCTTAAAATATTAAAGAAGTTAAAATATTAATATCACTTTATAAATATTCACAACAGAACTGAGATTTTTCCCTTCCTACAATAGTACTACATTATTAAGACTTAAGCAAAGGAAAGCTTCTTCCACTACAAATATGGTTTGTGAGAACAATGTATCAATCTCACTTCCAAAAAGGAAAACTACCAGCAGAAATAGTACCTTCCATTTTCTTTATTTTTAAGACTCCAGCAGAAGTTTTGTTTGTCCCGATGGTCAAGCTATAAAATTATCCAACTCCACATTTGGAAAGATTTTGTTTCTATGATACTTCTTTCATCATAATTACTCATTTCCATCCACATTTCCCACATACCATGAGAGTTCCCTCAGGTAAAGAAATCAGTATTTTCCCTCTTACACACTGAATGCTTAGTATATTTTCTAATGAACCTCACCTCTTTTCATTAATGGCTACAATAATCCCATTTAAGGTCATACTGTGTCACCAGCACTATGCTAAGCATTTTACTTCACTCTTTAATTGATCTTAAAAGTATCATGACTTCATCATGCTGCGTTATAAATGGAAAATTGAACCTTAAAAAAGATTAAATAACTCAAAAAAACACATTATTTAAGGTGTGTGTTTTGTCTGCTTTTGGCTTCTGCTTCAACAGTGTCTCACTCTATGGAGTCCTGACTAATCTTGAACTCATTGTATAGACCAGGTTGGACTTGAACCTCTAGG
Source organism: Zapus hudsonius (assembly GCA_004024765.1). NCBI lineage: Eukaryota > Metazoa > Chordata > Mammalia > Rodentia > Dipodidae > Zapus > Zapus hudsonius. The sequence goes on from PVHP010000204.1 coordinate 60,064, forward strand.
GCGATCTTCGTACCTCCACCTGCCTAGTGCTGAGATGACAGGCATGTGCCACCAGGCCTGGCTTCAATGTTGCATCATTTTTATGCAGAGATCCAGAAGACAAAATTTCTACTAGTTTACCTTCTCCATCTCTAACTTATATTGAAGGACAAACCAAGATGGCACAGCATCAAGGTGCCGAGATGGTACAGGAACATCTCAAGATCTGTTGATACGGACACTTACATGTGTGGTTTCCTTCATTTCCAAAGCAGAACCTTTCAGGCATGATATTCTCAATTAGCAATTGTTCTTTACAGACGGTGTGGCCTGCTTAGAACTCCTCTAATATTTTTAAAATATCATAGTATTTTAAAGTAGTAATATAGTGAAAAGTGCCTTAAATTACAGAATAACAGCCCAAAAACTATCTACTGATGAACTGTTTGGAGGAAAAAATAAAAAGCAGGGCTTGTGCAATCTCACAAGAGGAAAAAAAAAAGTGCTCTGCCAAAACTGAATGGAAAGGGAAAATAAAAGATTATCTTTAGGGATAAATTATCAAGTGTGTGATGGTTTTTAAATTACTGACATACAGCATGAAGTATTTATGCTTTAGCTAAAGAAGTGAGGCAGAGTTTTATTTTTATACTAAACTGCACGGTCACTTTTCCATTAGCAGGTCCATGATGGAGTGTTAGCCGCCCTTTAGATGACAGAGAGGAAGAACAAGAGCGAGTCTAATGCTCTGGATGGGAGGTGAGATAGTGGAGAGGGCACGGCTGAACAAGAAAGGACTTGTGAAGGGCACGCAGGCCCTGCTAGCCTCGGGGGCACTGCAAGACTCTGATGGTATTGCACATGAAAGCTAGTTATTTTTAGACACTTTGGAGAGGAGAAAAATCACACCTCCTTCCAAAAAGTCACTCCAGAGATGAACAATATTTAGAATTATAAAATTCCATTTATATTAAAGATAAACCCTGGAATAATACAGCTTAAGTCCATTTCCTTTTGTTTGGTTTCTGAGGAATCTCTGAAACAGCTGCCCATTGCAATACATCCTCACAGAGAAATTCTTCATTATTCTCCCCTTGGGAATAAATCATGCCATCTTAAACCTTTCCTCATAGGCGTTTCTTTCCAAACTTCGATAAAACTGTTCATGGGATATCTCCCCCTTACTGCTGAGGGCCCAGTAAAGACACATGGAGTGTTTTAACTAGTTTTCAAGGTCTCCACTATCGCCTCTCTAACTACTGGTATCTTTGTACACTCATCAAACAGGATCTAAGGACTCATGCATGGGGCATGTCAGAGAAAAATGGAGATGGACAAATACTTCAAATTGAAAGGGGAAGAAAGAACAGATTAAAGCCTGGAGTCCATCTCTAACAATTTAAGACAACATTGTGATTTTTCAAAAAAGAAAGAGCTAGAAGTGCTGTAAGACCACTGAAAACTATTAGAGAAAAAGGCAAGGCTGGACCTGAGACCTGGAATGGCTGAATCTCATCAAGATTTTGCTAATATGTCCCATGATATTCTTGTGCTCAATACAAGAATAAAACGCTGCACTGGAGCTCACTCAGAGGACTGTGTACCTGGTGGGACAAGCCTACTGAAAGAACACTGCTCAATGAATCTGTACAACCGTGTGGATAATGTGTGAGAGAATTAGTACTGTTACTGAAGGCAAACAAAAAAGAAGGAAAACCCCCAGCCTGCTCACAGAAGGGCTACTAGAATGGTGAGGCTGGGGGGGGGGGTAACAAAGATGGTAACAGGACTAAACTTATTTAAAGAAACTCTTGAGGGAGCTCAGGGCAAGAGCCCTGGTGTCTTCAGATGCTCTAGTAAAGACCTTGGCAGAGGGAAATGCACATGCCACCAAGGAGACGACGGAGCCCCAGATGTGCTGGCTTCCCGCAAGTGGTCTAAGCAAGCCTGGGATCCACGTCAGGCTCCTGTAGTGAGTGCATGGCTGTATTTTCTACACCAAGTGCAATTTTGCAAATTATTTTTGAAGATAAGTTTATGTAGAGAGACTGAGATAGACATGAATATACAACACTGAGCAGAAACCTAGCAATACAACCTTTCCACAACCCATCTTCCTCCAGCTTTCTCTCCCATGAAAATCTCCATTTTCTGCAGTCTCTTTCCACATTGGCATCTGGAGACCCATCACATCACCCTTAGTCACATCAAATGTGAATTCCTGAGCAAGGGCTATTTATTACTTCTCCCAGTAAGTGCCTCAAAAATCTCTCCCTAACCTCAAGGGGTTGTTAAAAGCATTCATTCAACCTAGGAAGTGTCCCTTTCTAGGTAGAGAGACTTTTCTATGGACAATGAAGGAGCAACTCCAAGCATTAAAGTTCCTCCTTGGAAACAGGAAGCTAAAAAGGACACAGCTGACTTTTCTTTGGCCTTAAGGAAGCCAAACTGTGAAGATGAAGACAGTTCTTTTCCTGTAGTTTGTACTTATACTGCCATATAGCTCAGAAGCACAAAACTAGACAAACACCTGTGTCCTCAGTTATTTACAAATGAGTGTAATACCAGCTTCCTCAGTGAGCTGCAGTGAGATTTAATAAAATCCAGAACAAGGCAGACAAGGCACATCAGCAGATGATCACAGTCTGGGTGGACCATGGAAGAGAACACCACCAACCACATGGCTTAACCAACAAGCATTTCTTTCTTGTGCTTCTGAGACTGGAAGTCTGAGAGCCAGTTCCAGCATGGCCAGGTTCCTGCTAGGCTACTTAACTTCTTTCCAGTTACAGACGGCTGCTTTCCTGCTTTACATTCTCATGGCAGAGATTCCCGTCTCCTCATTTCTTCTAAAGCTCTCCATACCATCAATACCATCACGGATTCTATTCCACGGCCTCATCCAAACCCAACTTCTCAGAGGCCCCACAGGGTGCTAAATCCCACCACACTGTGTATGAGGCTTCAAAAGAATTTGGGGTAGGGTGCATACTCACTCACCTGAAGTCAATGATGTGATATTCACAGATACTTGGGGACACTGGCAGATGGTAAGTATTGTGTAAATATATGTCAATAAGCAGAACAACTCAGCTCCTTTCCACTGGCTCCAGGAGAAACAGAAATTAATTTAACTTTTGTTGAATGGGAAGATGGACTAAGGAATGTCAAAATCTCTTTGTACTCAATTTCCCTGTAGTTATGATTCTGGATGTTTTGGATTATGCAGCTCCCACTTCAAAAACAAACTTAGCCTTAAACAACATTATTATAGGTGATTATGTGTTTAAATTTAATTTAGTAAGAATCCAGTAAGTTTATGTTGCAAAGCCATAATGCATCTCTAAAAATACATGACCCCTAAATAAATTTTACAATTGTAATTAAGGAGTGGAAAATTTCAGGAGCATGGACAGAGTTGACATTCTTACAGCTCTCATCCTCTAAGTCACCACCTTCTAACAGATCCCTTTCCAATCACCAAGGCCACATTCTGTTTACTTTTCAAAGACTTTTCAAAACAAGATGTCATGGTGGCTGCTTTTGGATCTAATTTCCTTCTCAACACAAATTAATCTCCAAGTCAGTAAGTATGAGTGCCTTCATAAGGTAATCAGTTTCTCAGGTGCACCATGCTTCTGACCAGGAAAATGATGCCCAGCAGGACAGGGAGAATCAATCAAAGGTGGTCAGAATGCAATAGCACCTTATCAACTACAAACAACCATTCGGCCAATTCCTCACAAACTATTGTTGGGACCTTAATATAAATAATGCCAACAGTTGCTCTGTCAAGACCAAGCTACTTAGTCTAATTAAGTGTCCACTATACTTTCCACTGGGTGATTTGCAATTCGCATGAGCAGAATAAAGATTGAAGAGTAGCACAGTTTTTAAAGCTCAAATTCTCTTTACACATCTGTTGGACAGAATGTTGAAGAAGCCACCTGACTATTATTAGTAAAAATAAAGGATATAAAATATATACTCCTTGTCTTCCTTAGGGGATACTCAAATAGTTTTACCAAAACATTCTGCTTAATTACACAGATTTATGAAGACTTTAATAAACTATAACAATTCAATATATTTTTTTAAAAAATAAACTTTTAACTTTTAAAAAGAGTAAGTTTTGATGTTATAGCTTAAAAAGGAACCACACTACATACTCTGGCATATTCCTTAAGATGAAAACCCGATATGCAATGGATATAACAAGTCTCCATCTTTAAGGTATTTTAACGCCACAGCAAAGGGAATGGAAACCGCCTTGTCAACTTAAAAACTCTAGACACTCCACATAAAAATCCAAAACTATATGTTAGTTATATGCAAACGACTTCTCTAAATTATAAAGTTGAACACAGTTCTAGAAGAGCCTCTCATAGAATAACAATGATTTTTAACCCAGAACAGTACATGCAAGATCACTTGATTCATTCATCTTATTTTTTTAGTCACTGATGCAGGAGCTCAGCTCTGTGGGATATTGTCTTTTTAATGGAAAACCCAGTGAGAGTTTCATGCTCCCATCTGCAAACATGTTGCTTTCCTCCTGATTTCAAAGGAAGAAATGCCTGCCCATTGTCTTTACTTAAAGAACTGCCTATAAAGGTCACTTGTAGGACATTGGTATAATCAAAAGAGACACATGCATCTTTCCAAAGAAAACTGATGTGCACAAGAGCTGCTTCTCTGCACACACTTATGAGGATCCTTACTGATGGTCCAAGAGCCATCCAGTCACCTCAAGTCGACATGAGCCCCGCACGGTGAGCATGAAGCATATGCCCACCGGGACTAGCTGAAGCCTCTCTCTACTCATCCTGGTCCCCACTGACAGCAGCGTCTGCCAACTTGAGGATGTGGAGACTAAATTTCCCCAAAATTTAGAAAGGTGACACAATTGCCCATCTTTCAATGGGTGAGTGGGGATGTGGAGATTCAACCTCTTCTCTTCTAGACACTGATTCTTTCAGTGGATAAAGGGAAATGAGGGAAATCACCAGCAGACTCCCACAACTGAAGAGTCTCTACTGTCAAAGAGAAGAAGGAAGTCTTTCAAGTGTTATCATCTGGCTAGAAAAGACAATAGTAAATAGAAACATCTCCCTTCCACTGAGCTGTTCTCACCTGGGAAACAGGCTTCCCCAGACATCACTCCAGAAATAGGTAGTGCCAACCCACATGGTCTGCTTGAGCATGGTGTTGCCCAGCCCAGCTCAGCCCAGTCCATCTGCACTTGGACTAGAATAGAGCATGAGGTACCCCAATGCATGACCAAGAAAGCCCAAAATCAACTGCTTCACATATGCCTCCACAGTGCTCAGAGCACAGGCCCTAGAACTTGGGCAACAGTATGGCACTACTTAGTATGTGGCCTCAGACCAAATGCTCAGTGCAAAGAGATCATCGCCAGGGACTTCGGGAGGCAAAGACAGGCCTGGAGCACCCACGCTGGAAACCAGGGGTCTCAGCTTGACCACAGTAAGAACAGGGGAAATGACACAGCCCACACGGAACAAGAGTTCAAAGACTGTGGATGAGATGAGAGAGCCTCCCCAACAGATGCTAAGATAGATTGGAAGACATTCAAGGTAGATTTCCTAAAGCTGGCTGGAAGAGCCTAAGCAATATGAGAAAATAGTGTTTTTCCATTTGCATTGAAACTTTTAATTTAAAGGTTACCTGTTGGAAAGAAGACATTTGTACATATCTAGAAACACTGTGTTAGGATACCCACTCCAAGCAACTCCTCAGAGTTATAAAATGAGACTGTAGGCTGTTTGGCATATACCTGCAGATAGATTCTAAAGTTTTTGTGGAGAAACAAAAGACCCAGAGTAGTCAACATAATACTAATGGAAGACAAAGCTGGATAGATGACATGAATTACCTATCTTCAAGAGTTACTGTAGAGGCTCAGTAATCATGAGTGTGTATAGTCAAAGAACAGAGAAGACAGATCAGTGGGTCAAAATAAAGAGCCTCCTCCCAGCTGACTAGCTCAGAGTTGTGTAGTGTTATACAGCCTGCTGGGGGAGAAAAGCCAACAGCAGACTTAACTAGCAGTGGATCCTGAGGGCTACACAAAACATCCAGTAAGGCAAGAAATGCCAAATGATACACTAGTGGCACGACTAGAATGGAAGTAACCAACTTCTCTCTGAATGGACTTGAGGAGATTGGAGGATTGGAGAATTTGTGCCTGGTACTAAAATCTAGTCAAAGGCCCATGGCTGGAAAGATCATGTATCACAGGGGGAAGTCTACTACTGTTTGGTTAACTGTATATGCTGTGCCAATAAAATTGCCTTCTAAATATTTGTTTATATGCATAGATTAGTATGGTTCTCTTTTTTGGTCAGAAAACCTTCATTTTAATGGCAGTAACAATGAGAAAACTCAAAATTCATCAAAGTGCTGGGACAATAGGACATTTTAGTGCTCAGCCCTAAATGAGGCATCTCTATGACACCCACCAAAATTCAGGGAACACTGGGAAAGAGGTGTCAGAAAGAATGTAAGAGCCAAAGGACGGGGAGGAACACTGTGGAAAGCTGCCTTCCAGACACACAGTGGCTGTGGGATTCAAGACCTCACAGCAGCTGTCTGTACCTGCACAATATTGAGCAGATCAACATGTTGTCTCAGATGAGGGGAGGACATCAAACTAGAAGAGGGATTAGTTGGAAAGGGGTCCAGTGGAAGGAAGAAGGGAAAGGGGACAAAAGAAACAAATGGGAGGGGACTATGAACAAAATGCATTATGTACACACATAAAATTGTCAATAAAAAGTTAAATAAATACACAAATGGTGCTGGAAAAATTAGACAGCCACATGCAAGAAAAATGAATATAGACAGACTTTTTATCCTTCACAAAAATCTCACTCAAAATTGATCATAGACTTTAATGTAAAATGAAAAAAAAAAAGAACAATAAAATTCCTAAGCAAGGGAGAAAACTTAGATGACATAGGGTTTGGTGATGATTCTTAAGATACAGCATTCAAATATGACACAAGAAAGCTGGTATACCAGACCTCATTAAAATTAAAGACGTCTGTTCTATGAAAGACAATGTCAACAGAAAGAAAAGACAAAACTAGGAGAAATTGTTTGGAAGAATGATTAATACAGGGTAGAAGAAACTTAAAATATAAAGTATGCAAAGAAGTCTTAAGCCTTAGCAGTAGATGAAAAGATGACAGACAGTCAGACAGTCAGACAGATCCGTGGTTAGAGGCACTTGCTTGCGAAGCCTATTGCACTGGGTTCAATTCCCTAGTACCCATGTAAAGCCAGTCTTATTTACTGCAGCAAGAAATCCTCTCTTACAAAACGTGGAGTACAGTAAATCCCTCTGACCTGCAAACCTGTTCCTGTTCCTACACACGCACACATACACACACAAACACACACACACACACACACACACACACACACACACACAGACAAATGAATATTTTTTTAAATAGACAAATAGGACAACCTTAACAATACACATCACCAAAGAAGAAACACAGGTGGCAAATTCATATATGGAAATATTCATCAAATCTACAATCCTCATGCAAATTAAAACAACTGTAGCACCACACCCCAATCAAAATTGCCCAATCCCAAACACTGGACATCAAATGCCAGGGAAGATTTGAAACAGGAGCACTCTCAATTCATCACTGGTGGGAATGAAAAGTGAACAGACACTTCTGAAGACAGCTCGGCATATTTTTACAAAACTAAATTTATTATCATCCTAAGATCCAACAACTTCACTGGTTGGTTCCCTAGCAGAGTTGAAAGCAGGTCCACGGAGAATCCCTGTGCATGGTTATATAGCAGCCTTACGTATAACCACAAATCCCGTCCCATTCTGGGGATGGACACTGATAATGCCTTGCACAGGTAGGTGGGGGGAAGGTGGAAAATCAGTGTCTTCTAACAATTGCTCTAAGCCATAAACTGCTCTAAAAAAAATGAGTCTATTTTTAAAGTTCTGGAATGACTCCATCTCTGTATTCAAATGCCCTTCATTACAATCCTGGAATTGAGGGTTGGTTTTAGCTTACAGAAGAAAATCTTAAACTCACTCCCTGCTAGACCTAGAGTATACAGCCTCTCTTTCTTGTTTGATTTCCCTTCTAACTGCCCACAGAATCTAAGTGAACAAGCTAGTGTTTTAAGCTGGGAAAGATTATGTGTCTCATAATGCAGCATCCTGCAACCGACCTACTGACAAGCAAGGCCTGCTTCAATGGGCCTTGGTTTTGAATGTCATGGGAAGAAAGGCAGACTTGCCTGCTGATGGGTACATTAGCTTCCTAATAGTCTGCTCAGTGACACTGAATATGTTTTTTTTTTTTCTCAAACATCTAACTGCAGAATGCTGCTATCATTCCTCCTGGAATACCATTGCTACTTAAAATTTCAAAACCTCAATTATAATCACTGATCTTTAATAATAAAGACACCAGCCTACTCACTGACTTTGACACCTTAATCACTACAAGTTCAGTCTTGAGAATTAGACTGCAGTAGATATATTTAAAGGTGAAGCACCTAAGAGTTTTTCTTTGGTCATCATGAAATCATTTGATTTCAGAATAAATACAAATAAAACTTGTAACAACCAAATTCCAAAATCAATAAAATTTTCAATCATCACAGATTTTGTATGCATCAAAAAATTCATCTTATGCATAACTTTATTATCTGATAGAAATTAAGAATTAAGACTTTATTTGATGTTGATATGGCAAAGAAAAAATTTACTTGTCTATCTAAGACAAATTCACAATAATTAAAAGTATCCAAAACAAAAAACAACTGATTACTAAAAACTGAGATTGTTTTGCCCTTTTATGTAAGGAGACTGATTATAGAAAGTCTTCATTTTTTTCTTTTTATGAAGAAAAGCACAATAGTTCAAAAGTTGCACAATCTCAGATATTGAGTCACTGACTTTGAAAATTGTCTTCACTTTAATTAGAAATACATTTATAACACACAGTACATTTTAAAATGAATCAAACACAGACTAAAAGAGAGTAAGAATGACCAAAGGATCACTTGATTTTTTTCTATGCTATGTCATGGGTATCTGTCCTACAGAAGGACATGTCATTAAAGATAAAACTACACAGAAAAATAACCAGCCTTCACAATATTAAATGTGTAACCTAGTAAACTATAATCTGAGTGTTTCACCATCATACCCCTCTCATAATGCTGGAACACAGCCCAGAAAGCTACTGCCCATCCCACAGCTTCATTACAATAATCAAAACCTTTCTCAATCTTGCCAACTTGGGGGAAAAAAAAAACATTTCCAAGTGATATCTTACAGTCTTCTCTTCAATGTAAAATGTATTCATCATTTCCTTTAGTTTGGATAAAGAAAAACAAGCCCTAAAAAAGTTTAAACTGAGATGTTAACCATCACCTACAGAAAGATACTCTAGTCAAGGAATAAATTATGACAGCAGCTTATTTATGGAAGAAATACTCAAAAGCTGGAGTACTGGAAATGCCCAGGAACTTTACATGGGATACTATCATCCACACAGAGTTTGCCACTCTCACCAGGGCACAGCTCCAGCCTCAGGAGAAGTGTGGCTTCTTCACCTGTACCAAGACCAACCCTTGTTTTCACAACTGCAGAGATACAAAATTCACCAAATTTACATAGATACTTAAAATACATCCCTGAGAAATACAACACAGAACTCAACCATAAGACACTGTAGCCATAAAAATAGCACCTGAAATAAAGGTTTACCCTTCTACTTATTTCCTTAAAATAACAATTTAATAATTATGCGTCATAGCCAGCCACACGCTGCTGGGATGAATCTTCAAACCAGGCACAATTTGGGGGAGGAAAGTATTTATTGAAACTACAGATTGAGGGGAAGTTCCGTAACAGCGAAACAGGTCTGAGCAGAGAGAAAAACCCATCACCAACACCACACAGACAGAACAGCAAACAGGCAGGGGGGGCAAGGAGAGAATTTCTTCCCCTTTATATAGCCTTAGGGTCGGGTCTTACAACCCTTCCCCAGAATTAATGGCTTCCTGAGTCTCTGGAATTTCCTTCATGCATGGCCCACACAGGAAAGGATCTTTACTTCTAGCTTCTTTGAGCTTCTTTATATCCTGCCCCTTGCTGAGAGGCTGCCTTCCTGTAAACATCCTCAGAGACCCACCAAGATAATTAAAAAGATCAAGTTGACAACAACACCTAACCATCACTCTATGTAAGCCTGATTTCCTCTGAAGTTCATGTAAACTGAAAGTCTAAAGTATTTCTTTGTATAATACTAAAGGAAATGAAAGATAAGAGTTAGGAAAAATATGTAATCTACATAAAGCAAAAAAGTATTTTCTGTTCATTTTCCTTCTTCTTGATGACGGTACAGAGGATGGATATTTCTTCTTGATGGCTTTTGGAGTAAAGTATTGGGGATCATGATTCAGAATGTCAGGGTCATTGACATGTACGATTCCTAGAGATAAACTGGCCAGCAACATTCTCATCTGTGAGGACATAATCTGAGTACTTTGGATGGGCAAGCATCCAGCACCATCTTTGTTTTGGTTTGTTAAAAACCTCAGTATCACAGAAGAAAATACTCAACATAACCCTGGTGAACCTACGGGTGTGGAAATGGTTTTCATGTCAATTTAATAATTAAGACAAATGTTTTCATTTCAAGCATACTTTAAACGTTATTGGAAAAATGCAAGCATTCATTTCTACTTAATTTTTAAGATAAACAGTTTATAATGAAAATTTAAGCATGGGATGTAAAACTAGATTATGGCTAGATGAAAAGAAACGGAGGATGCCAAGTTCAAATGTGCATTTTGATCCTTTTTCAAGATTATTATCGTGCAATCTGCCCGTCAGGTCTCCCTCATGTTTAGCATATCGTAAAAAAGCTCACACAGTGCTGTATTTAAAAGTCACTGATGTTTAAAACAAAAAAAGTCCTAAACTAGAACAGTCTACACTCTTTCTTCAGTAAATATAGTGTACAAAGTATAATTAAGTCTGTCTTCAAAGATTCAGGACATCTAATTGCCTCAGGTTTTTTTTAAAAAAATGAATTTTACTTTTCAATTGAAATAGTTCAGTCCTAGATAATGAAGACATAAGATTTGAGAGTGGATTTTTACTAACTGCAAATTATATACTGAAATCAGTTTCTCATGCTAATATTTAAAATGTAAACTACAGTATTTTAATATACATGTAAGATTCATTCTCACCTTTACACAACAATCCAGTTAAGCACCTGATTAGTTACTATTGTGTCCCAGTTACTTTGCTTTTATGCATACCATTGCTAATTCATTCAATAAATATTTACCTTTCAATATAGGGAAGGAGGAGGAGGGGGAGGGTGGAAGTCTACTTTCAGAGTTGCAAATGCACACCCAAAAATAAAACTAGGATGGATGCCTCTAGAGATTCTAGCACGATGAGCTTTAAGAGGCAGATCAGGAGGGTTAAGAACATAAGCAGACCAGAAGGTATCTAAGGCACACCCTCGCCACTTACTGGCTACATGGTGTTTGAATTTCCTGCTTTGAAACATGACATTAACACTGTTGACATTAATCCTAGAAAACTGAAGACCATAGAGAACCATGAAAAGAGGCAAGGTAGAGAAGTACATGTATACAAAACCAGGAGAAAAAAAAATCAGCTCAAAATGAACATTCAGCCCTCGTATTCAAACTAATCCCATTTAGAAGCTAAAGAGCTAAGTGGTTAACAGTTCTCAACCCCAAGGTCATGCTTTCCTACAGAGCTCAAATCCCACTCCGCAGCATCCATCCTTTCTTTCCGAATGTGATTTTTTTTTTCTCTTTTGCCACCAACTTCCAGAGGCCAGGATCCATGCTTGGACCCACACAAATCTTATAACTGGTCACAGCCAACAGAAAAATGATTTAATTTGTACTGCATGGTTATCTGCACCTAGGCAAGTTCAAGATGGGTCCCCATATAGGATTTTCATCTCAAAGAGCAGGCACTTGATGGGACAGTAAGAAGCTCTTGTGTCCCATCACAGATAAAACCTCGCTGAAGAACACATCCTACAGAAGTTCTGCAGGACCATTCTAAGAATGCAGTTTTTCAACTAGAGAAAGGAGCAGAGTGCTGGAACATCTTCTGGCACCTGAGGAGGTGTGCCTGGGGCAGAGCCACACCTGCCTGCATCACACACCCAGCAGAGGCCAAGTGAAGTGAGTGAAGCTGCCCTACTCTGTGGTCTCAGCCTGAGACACAACACAGCTTTTATAGTTAATTGTATGCTTATTTATTTATATTCAAATTATATGTAAGTTGTTATTAGAAACCCATAAAAGTTATTATTCATTAAAAATTCAGATGCTCAGTTTTGAAAAACCAAAATCCAGAACAGAGTTCATGAACATAAATGAACCAAACTAGAAACAAGTAAGAGTGGAAGGACATTCCCAGCAAGTGGATTGCTTGCATTCAAGGACGTCAACGAGAAGCTATCCTGATATGTATACTGTCATATGGAAACATGGGAAGAGCTAGAGGTTGGCAAGGCGGAGTCTTGGATACAGAGAGGCAGGGTGGCAGCCAAACCAGAGAGGCTGAATACCATGCAAATAACCAGGGTGGCATTTGCCACTGGGGACTTCTGAGCAGTTACTGATAAAATCACAGATGTCCTTCAGAAGGCTGAAACAGACTGAATGGTGGGAACTGTGCAGAATGGTGGGAACTAGGCAGGATGGCCAAGGAGAAGGAGATTACATGAAAATGGAAACAGAGGGCAGAGCACCACACACACTGTGAGGGAAGTATGCAAGGCTCAGCACACAGCGAGACGTCATAGCATAGGGAAAGGAGTGACAAAATGGGCAGGGATTGACTCATGATAACACAATTTCTCTTTATTTGAAATATTTTTCCAAAAGTTAAATGACATAAACATCTGGGCATGCAGCACCCTGTGAGAGAGCTGAAACATCATCGTACCCTGGATGCCTCTTCTGGAGATCCTAGGAACACAAGCTTATAATAGCTCAAAACGTTTAATGAGTCATTTAGTGGTAATAATCAGGAACACAAGCAATGATATACTCACAAAACATAATCATCACAGCAGTTTCATTGCTGTAAAACTGGATGACCTCAATGCTCAACATTAAAGGGCTTGTATAGACTAGGTTAGACCTGTAGAAGGATTGTTAAGCCACTAAACTTGAGACTTACAGCAGATTTTTATTGATGGTTATCGATTTGGGCCAAAACAACATACAATAGGACAGCATCTGTTCAAAATTCAGAGGAAAAAAAAACTTAAAATTTGTGTTCTGAAGGCCCATTGTGTGTAACTAATATTCTATAATAAAAAAACACACTGAAAAAATTAAATACTAGGTAAAATAGAGTGGTATCTATTAATTTCTTCCTATATTAAATAACTGCTATTGGATATAATTTATGGCACTGAAATTTCATGAAGCTATCAATAGCATTTTGGGTCTGAAGCCTGAACACTTCCAAACAGGAAAGGTGTAGGGGTGAGTGTCTGGGTGTGTGTTACTTTATTGTTATTTAGAAGGCTATTTTTTTAATATTTGTGTGTGTGAGAGAGAGAGAAAAAGAGAGAGAGGGAGGGAGGGAGAGAGAGAGAGAGAAAGAGAGAGAGGGAGGAAGGGAGAAAGAGAGAGAGAGAGAGAGAGAGAGAGAGAGAGAGAGAGAGAGAGAGAGAAAGAAAGCAAGCCTTCTGCCACTGCAAACATGTACTCTAGATGTATGCACCACTTTGTGCACCTGGCTTTACGTGTGTACTGGGGAATGAAACCCAGACCACCAGGATTTTTAATCAAGAGCCTTTAACCATTGAGCCATCTCTTCAGCCCCCATAATTTATGTCCTGATACTGCATATTAAGGGTTTGGAGTGGTACCAGCACTTTTTTAAAGGTCTAACAGTATTGTCCTTAGCTTGGCTGCCAGGCGGACACAGTGGCTTTGCCCTGCATCCCACAATCACAACCCCATGGACCAGAGTAGAGTTATACAAAAAGGCAACCCAGTCTTCGCCAGAAGAAGCCCAGCAATCCATGGCCTGGGACAAAACCAGCAAGAACATTAGCCACTATCTGCTGTTGGGAAACAACTCAAAAGACTGAGACAGCGAGGGAGGGAGGGAGGGAGCGAGCAAGCAAGCTCAGAGGGAGTCAGAAGAAATGGGAAAGAGGACTGGATTGGTCCTGGCTGTGCCATGCAGCTCCTGAGTCTATGGTGCCAGTCCTGGGGCCTAAGAAGCTCTACAGAGAGGCTCATTGCCCAGGCTCCTGATTCCACCTTGCTAAAACTAGCCTGGCGAGTCTCCTCCTGGCACATGGAGAACCCTACCACAAATCAGAATGATTCTGTACACTTCATGCCAAATATTACATAGCTGACAGTGAGGACGCCAACTTCAAGAAGAATATCTAGAGAGCTAGAAAACAAAGGCGCTTTGTAAATATTTTATAGACAGAATTTGCAGAAATGTCTCTTTCTCTCCACTAAGGTTGTAATAGTAGACTGCATTAAAGTATGATGACATCTTGGATCTATATCTCAAAATTTATCATTAGTATGAGAGGATTTCTGTCATAGCTGATGTACTCTGCTTGAGTGCTTTGATTTAAGGCACATATAACTTTATTATAAACTTATTGTTGAAAAAACTATTTATGTAAATGATACATGTTATTAAAATTCAACCTCTTCCTCAATCACAGACTATACACATGGGAAACATAGGACAAGTATGTTACACTTGTATGTTTTACTTGTAAAGTTCTGTCAAGCAGGGCAGAGTGGCTCACACCTTTAATCCCAGCACTGGGCAGGCAGAGGTAGGAAGATCACTGTGAGTTCCAGGCCAGCCTGAGACTACATAATGATTTCCAGGTCAATCTGGGCTAGAGTGAGATTCTACCTTGAAAAAAACAAAGAAAAGGAAAGTTCTAAAAATCTGGCTAAATGTGCATAAATTTAGCCACATAATATTGATGAATGAAATGATCACCGACCCAAAATCCATTACTCTTGATGTTCAGAAATACAGACAAATGTGTACAATTATTTCTGGAATGCCACCACTTAATTCCAAAATAGCAAATTCAACTTCATCTTATTTGCCCAGGTATAGACCCATTCTAGAAATTTCTCACAGTGTTTTTTTTCACTTATCACTTATCTTCTCAGAATATTAAGTAGCTTACTGGCAAAATTACTCAGATGTTTAAATATTTTAGGGTTTTTTTCTTCATGTTTTAATTACAAAATAACATTTGGTCACCAAAAGACCAAAACATTCATATGCACCCAATTCCAAGTCTATCCAAGTCTGAGGTTATAAAACAAAGTTCTGCTGACTCTCTAAATAAGAATCCTTAAGAGTTTCACATTTTAGGCTGGCATGGTGGCACACACCATAAATCCTTGGAACCCTTGGGAAGCTGAGGTGATAGGATCACTGAGAGTTCTAGGCTAGGCTGGGGAGCTCAACATTGAATTCTAGGTCATCCTAGGCTAGAGCAACTGTTTCAAAACAAACACACAAAGAGTTCTACAGTTTATTCTAAATAATTATATATACTTATTTTATTGTTAGATTACAGCGCATGTATTTCAAACTTGACTGCTAAATCTACACACAATGCACTATATTTCTCCATGGAGTTTTTTTTTTTTTTTTGAAGTGCCAAGCCTCATAATGTGCACAGTATAAATTTCTGTACACCTCATTACTTAGTTTTTGCTCAACTGTTTTGCAATTGTTTGGGGCCAAAAAAAATTAACAACCTATGATGTTCAGTCATTCAAAACAAAGTTAAAACAATCTATTTCATGAACATGCTAAGATGATAGAAGGAAAATAACAAGAACTCATTTTTAACACTTTAATTCATAATAAAACAAGATAAAATAACTTCATCGTTTTCTCTAATGGCAAATGTTTTGAAAATGTTTTAATTTGTATTACTTTCTAAAATACTGTTCCATTCCAAGATATCCAGAGCACACAGACCATAGAATGGCATTCTATAAATATTTGTTAAATGAATTGCACATGTTTCATAAGAACCAGATGTTACGACTAACTTCAAGCAAGCCAGATCAGCAAATGAGTAAGAAATAAGTTATAGAACACTTGGTCTACGCTTAGTCACAAGGCTTATCACCACACATTAATATGAAGGGTAGGTTTCTAAGACCAGAATTCCCTTTTAGAGGAACTGCAAATCACATTATGACTGTGAGTTATAGAAAAATAATGTGATTGATGATTTCACATCTGATTAGGTATCAGAAAACTCCAGTATTTTCTGACTTCCCCAATGTCTCTGTTGGTTTGGTCTGCTCTGAGAGCACAAACAGACCGGAGGTCTTCGAAACTGAACATATATTTCTCACCATTCTGGAGGCTGGAAGCTCAGGCCAAAGATGCCATTATGGTACATCTCAATCTCACAAAGAAGACTCAACAGTCATGAACAAATATAACCCTAATCACCTCCCACGGGCCCCATCTCTCATTCTCTGGTATCTGGGATCTAGGTATTAGCATGTATTTGGGGAGGACACAACACCACAGCACCAACTGTCCTTTATTTACTTCCAACAAAGGAATTTCATCAGGAAAATCAGCAGATGAAAATCAGTCATAAAAACATTGTGTGAGGTACTTTCAACATGACCTGAATAATCTCATCATCAAAAGTCACTTAAAAGCTCGTCTACACACAGAAAGATGATTATCACTAATTACAGTTTTTGGTCACTCCTCAGGAAGTTCATGTTTCCATGTAAGACAGCATTGAATGATTTATTATTTTTTTACCTCAAAATGCAGTATTAAAACCAGAATGTTAGAAGTTTGCAGAACAACAACATTAAAGTGTGATGTTACATATGTGTACATTTATGAGGATGTGAAAACACGAGAGTATACTTTGTATAAGGCACTGTTGGAAACACTTTGTAGATAAGCTTGTAGGAGGGTTCATGAATGTAGCCACAACAGGTAAGACTTGAGAATGCTTATGAAACAGATAAATGTAAACTGGCCATAGGAACTTCTCCTCTAGGTCTGTGCTGTGAGCCAGCAGCACAGGGATCCTGGTGGCTTATGAAGAATGCAGACTCGGACCCCATCCTGGACCTACTAAGTGAGAACCCACATTTAAAAGATTTCAAATCATGCCCATGCAAGCTAAGTTTAAGAAGAGCTGCTCTATTTTGATTTCTTAAACTACCCATTCATTGTTTAATAGTGTATTGTTGAATCACCAGCAGTGGGTGTAGCTTCTGCTGTTCCTCCCATTGTTAATTTCTACCTTTAACACACTGTGGTCTAAAATGATGCAGGGGTCTACATCAATCTTCCTGAATTTGTTGAGGCATGTCTTATGACCTAATATGTGGTCTATTTTGGAGAAGGTTCCATGGGCTGCTGGGAAGAATGTATATTCTGTGGTCTTGGGATGGAATGTTCTATATATGTCTGTGAGGTCTAGTTGATCTATGGTGTTATTAAGCTCCATTATTTCCCTGTTGATCTTCTGTTTGGATGGTCTATCTAGAGATGACAGTGGTGTATTAAAGTCTCTTACTATGATGAAATTAGAATCTATTTCTGTTTTGTTTTTGAGTTAGTTTTGCTTTATGTAATGTGGTATACTTGTATTTGGTGCATACATATTTATGATAGTAATAAATCATAAATCTTGTTGGATCATCCCCTTGATGAGTAAGAAGTGACCTTCATTGTCCTTTTTAATTAATTTTGGTTTAAAGTCTATTCTGTCAGATATTGATGTGGCCACACTGCTTGCTTTTTATTTCCATTTGTTTGGAAAATCGTTTTCAATCCTTTCACCCTAAGGAGATTTCTGTCTTTATTGGTAAAGTGCGTTTCTGGAAGATAGCAGATGGAAGGATCCACTTTTATATAACCCACCCTGCTAATCTATGCCTTTTTATGGGAGGATTAAGTCCATTATATTAAAGGTTATAACCATGAGGTTTGCTTTAAGCTCTGCCACATCGGAAGGTATATGGAGGCTGATGCCTCATGTGTTAGCCCTATAATTTTGATTACAATGCTCTTTCTCTGTTAGAATCCTGAGGTGAGTTGCTTATCTCTTCTGTATTGGATAACTCCTGTAGTATCCTCAGAGCCAAAAGACCACCATTAAACTGGGAGATAATTTTTACCAGCTACAATAGACAGAGGTCTAATATCTAGAACTTACAAAGAACTCAAAAAAATAATAAAAAAATCAAACAGCAACCTCACAAAATGAGTCATTGATCTCAACAAAGAATTCACAGAGGAGGAAATACAAATGGCCAATCCTCACTTAAGAAAGTGCTCCTCATCCTTAATCATTAGGGAAATGCAAATCAAAACTACAATGAGATTCTACCTTACTCCAGTCAGAATGTCAAACATGAAAAATATCCAACAACAATAGATGCTGGTGAGATTTTGGGGGAAAAGGAACCCTCATTCACTGCTGGTGGGATTTCAAACTCATTCAACCACTATGGAAAGCAGTGTGGAGACTCCTGAATAGAATGGTCAATCCAACTCCACCAACAAGCCACAGTATGATGGTGGACATCCCTGCAAGAGATGACCCCCCCAGGCCTATCATGTAGGCCCCAAATGAAACCTTTGAAAGAGTGGCATGATAAACAAGAGACCTATTACACAGCGAGTCAATTAACCCAATAGGTCCACAAGACAGACATCAAGATCCTACACAACCCAAAGCAGAAGTACAGAGACACTTATGATCTCAACAACAAAGCAGCCTTAATACTCACCCACCATGACTCAGGGAACTGAGCGTAAGAGGGGGCAGAAAGATTGTAAGAGCCATGGTGGGGGAGAATATTCAGAGACATTGCCCCCCCTCAAAAACATCACACAAAGGGGGGGGAGCTGGCTACCTCCTGTGCTATTCATGACCCCCTACCCCATGGACTGATCCAGTATGCCCACCGAGGAAGGCCCCCCAGTGGGTTGGGAACAGGGAGGAGGGAAATGGGGGTGCCATCATAAGATTTGCTCATACAATGTATCTAATTAAGGATAATAAAGATATCACAAAAAAAGAGCAGCTCTAGAAAAATTACTTTGCCACTAGTGAGGACATAGAAGAGAAACAACTGAGAGTATTTTAAAAGCTTCAAAGCAAGCAATATAGAATTTGATGTTTGAAATGTTTCAAAAATTACTAGTATGCTTTGAGTTTCCTTTGTACTTAACATGAGTAATGAGGGAAGAGGCAGACATTAGTGACATCCAGGCAGACATGAAAAAAAAAAATGCAAGTAGCTTACTTTCCAGGGCTACTCTTGACCAAGCCCACAAGGTAGAGAGGCACAGGACCACCAGCAGCAAGGACAGAAAGTCGATGGGTAGAAGACAGGCCAAAAGGTAGACCCTTCTCTTCATTTGCCCTCTGGGGCCAAGTCCAGAGGAAAGAGGCAAGTAGGAGACAAGAAGAGACTGTTAAAGACAGAGGGGCCTGTGTGAAATAAGAAATACCATGCAGCAGTAAAGTATGGTAGGAAAGCCAGAGCTCACCTCCCCCTGCTCCTAGGTGCAGGGCACAACAGACATCATGTGTGACACTCCTCAGACTTGAGATGTTCCTGGAGGACACAAATGACAGTCAGTGGACTAACAGGCAAGTCACACTCTAGCAGGGGAGGCCAAGAGGTAGGAAACATGCAGGCAGTCAGGGCCAGCACGGCATGGAAGTCAATGAGGATCTCAAGAATATCCAGGAGATCCCACGTCCCCCTGGGAGATCTAGGATTGGTGGTGCCATCAATGAAAATGAAAAAAAAAAAAAAAAAGAGGGCTGGAGAGAGGTCCAATGGATAAAACACTTGCTGCACAAGTCTGAGGACCTAAGTTAGAATCTCAGAATCCCCAAAAATGCTAGACTTCTGTTGTAGCATCCCAGCATTCGGGAGTAAGAGACAGGGAATCCTCTATTAGGTTTAAGTGAGAAATTTGGCCCCAGAAAACAGAGCAATCAAGAACAACATGTGCCCACAAACACATGAACACACACACACACACACACATACACACACACACACACACATGCATTCATACCAACATAACCACATGCAAAAATTTTTTAAAAAGGAGGAAGGGAGAGAAAGAGGTAATAAAGCATGAGAAATGATGTCCTCAGCCTTAGACATACTGTGTTGGAGAAAGGAAGAAAATCTGGCCTCCACTCTCCTATCCCACAGAACTGAGCAGGAAGCTGCAGCCAGCCCATGTACACCACGCTCAGATAATAAAGTGCTTAATGTGCAGTCATCATGACAGGCCAGAGCTGTGAGAGGGCACATCTCCCATGGGATGCAGTCAGGACACTGAGCATCTAAACGCTCAACTTCCCAAACTGCAAAGCTGGTCTGGTAGAAGGGAAGTGACTGAAAAAGCTGGAAAAGATAAGATATCATGGATAGAGAAATAGCTCAGTGATTAAGGTTCTTGCTTGCAAAGCCTGGATTTGATCTCCCAGTACCCATGTAAAGCCAGATGTACGAAGTGGTGCATGCATTTGGAGTTCGTTTGCAGTGGCAGGAGGCTCTGGCGTGCCCATTCTCACTTTGTCTCTTTCTCTCTGTGTAATAAATAAATAAATAAAAATATTTTTAAAAAGAAATCATTTCTAGGAATATAAATATCATTAAAAAGCAGATGAAGCTATGACTGTACAGATTAAATAAGCCTACAAGATATATATATATAAGTAGCACAAAAAGATGGAGAAGCCCAACCTACATACAAAGTACTTCATACATGCAGGAGAAAGGACCAAAGATGTCTCTAGATAAAGAGTGTGGTTACATGAGTGTCTAGTATTTTCTCAATGTCTCTAGATTAATGAAAAAGTCTGTAATTTAAAAATACATTTTCACCAATGAAAACTGTCCATAGTTTAGTCAGGTCTCTGATCCCAGCTACTTGAGAGGTTAAGGCAGAAGGATCACAAGTTCAAGGCCTGGCTGTGCTATAGAGTGAGGCATGACGTCAAGGCATCATAAGTAGACCCTTTCTCAATATTCATAAAAGGTTTTAAAAAATGTAGAGGTTGGGGATATAACTCAATGGTACACTTGCCTCAGATTCATGAGACCCTCAGTTTATTAGCTAGTACCACTAAAAATAAATATCTATAATTTGAGGTATGACTAGGAAGTAGAAAAAAGTAAAAACAGAAGTACAGTCTACTCTGAAAAGTATAAGTGAAAATAGATTTAGAGTTATTGAAGGGCTTAGGACCAGTTTTCTTTGGGTCTTCTTACTTTATTGCTAGGGATGACTTGAAAATGTCTATGGACCAGGACACAGAAGGCTTAAAACAACATGAAAGTGGCAGAAAGAATTAAGGTGAAGACGGGCGCTGAGGCAGGTGGGGACAGGTGCAGAGTGTGAGCCCTGAGTCAACTCCCTCCAGCAGCCTTGCTGGCGGGCACTGTGACTTTGCAGCCCTGACACATCCTGCCTTCCCACAGTTTCCGATCTCACTGATTTGAGCTGTAGGTGACGTTGGTGCACTACCATACGCAGACAATTACAGCTTGTACAGAAATAAATATCACTCTTAAAATTGGATTGGCTTCAGAACCATCTCCTCATATAAGAAGGGTTCCTTCCAACTCCCATTGTATCTTGACTGTAGCTTGATTTCCAAGCCCGATGCCTCTTATGTACCATGAAGAACAAACAGTATGCCCCAAGAATGACAAGTCAAAGGCATGTCCAAGAAACAAAACTATGTAATACAGATAAGTAAATTAGTAACAAGAAATAAACAAACAGTAGCAGCTCTGGGCTGGCAAAGAGATCAGGAGGCACTCCTAATTCCTGGCTGAGTCACAAGGGACTCTCTTCACTTTATTAAAAGCACAAAGACTCTAACAGATTCCGTACCTCATCATGCTTAAGCAGAGGTTACCACCACTTTCCAGGAGTTGCTTCTCCTCTCTTAAAGGTGAATTCACAACTATGAAGTTTTATCAAAAAATCTCTGCAGTCAGTAATCCAGGAACTTTCAGCAAGATTTTAAATTTTGTAGAAACTAATCATACCATGTCCCTCCCCCCAGAGAAAAACACATTCTTTTGAATCAATTCAAATAATGTTTCATAACTTACACTAACAGCTTTGTTTTCTTCTGCAAGAAATGTAAAATGAAAGTCTGCAAGAAACCACAGCATTTATTCCATCAATAGTTATTAATAACATGGAGATGGAATTGCTTTTAGGACTCTTCCAATTTCTTAAAATTCAGTCTCCGTAGAATTCAAAACAAAGAACAGGCATTTGAATGGAAGCTGTTAACAGAAATCCACTTCCACAGGAATCTCTGGTAGAATGAGAAGCTAGTGATTAAAAATGATTTTTACTTTTGAGGCCTCTGTTTATATACATACCTTTACTAAGAAAAGCTAACAAAAGGATTAATGTATAAGACTGTATGTGGATTTAACTATAAGAGAGGGTTGGGAATCTAGTGTTTATAATAACAGCTTATATTTATCAACAATTCTGTGTCATGTTCTATTTTAAATACTTCAGTACATGAACTTACTCTGTCCCCAGGACTGTAAGATAGATATACTTATTATTCGGCATTTATAGAAAACGGAAGTTTTAAGAATCTGAACTATTTATCCAAGATCTCAAGAAAAAATATTTTACCACCAGAATTCTCCATGGACTGTCTTCTATCAGGAGAGCTCCCTACAGGGCCAAAAAAACCTAAGAAGGATAAAATTCCTTGTGCATGAAGAATGGAGGAAACAAATTCAGATAGTAAAGGGCCTTCTCAGTTTCTGTACTACACAGACCTTACAGCCAATTAAGATCAAATAAGCTCAGAACTAAGTGAGGGAAACTGACTGATTTATTCCCACAGTACTTTCCCAGGCATTCTACTTCTATTCCAGGAGATCAAAACTGAGGTCCCCAATACTGAAACACATCTCCCTTAGTACCTACTCCTACTCAACATTCTTCCCCATTTGGCATTAGCCTAAGCCACAGCTTGATAATGGAAGCATAGAATACAGTTTACCAACATCACCAGCAATCATTCTGTCCATATATTGCAAGACAAACAGACTGGAGCCAGGTTCTAAGTACTCTGATGGCTCACGAAAGGGAGGGTAAGCTATGTATACCTCTTCATAGGAACAGATGTAGTTTAAGAAAGTAGCTAAGTGAGAAGCAGCAATGTAGCAATACTATTGAAAATACAGTACCAAAAGTAGAGGGGCTGGAGAGATGGCTCATCGGTTAAAGGGGCTTGTTTGCAAAGCCTGACTACCTGGGTTCAATTCCCCAGTAACTAAGACCCTGGAGCACCCATTCTTTCTCTGTGTGTCTCTTTCTCATTGTCTCTCTCAAATAAGTAAACAAGAATATTTTTTGAAATACACAAACACAAAACTTCCCTTCTACTCTACCATTTAGCTTATCAAGAGTCACAATATTGTCCCAATCACACACTAGAATCTGGTCCTCAAATTGAGTATTTAGAATTATGGTAATAATATATTAGGCAAGATCTTAAAAAGATAACAGAGGACATACTAAGTCAAAATTCATCAAATTATCTAAGTTTCAAGGGAAATGCACTAACTCTTTCCCATTAAAGGACTGCTAGTCAAACATCATGCTTGTTATTGTACCCATCCTTTTTGCCAACATTTAAAATGGTTGCCAAGTGCCATCCCAACAAATGGTAAACAAGGCCTCCAAGACTCGTGCTCGAAAGAGCCAAGACAGAGACAACCAACAATAAAATTTTAAAAATTAAGCACAGAAGATGATTGCAGTGTGGTGCAATTAGGAAGGGAAAAGGAGGAGGATTCATTTAGACTATATTAACAAGAAAAACTTTATTATAGAAGAAACACATAAGACACATAACAACTTTGGTAAATTTCCATGGGTGCAATATGGAATACCATAGATGAGTTTAACGTTATCAAAGGTATATACATGATGAAGAATTAGAGTATATAAAATTATAATCATGATGCATTCCCTGGTGTTACACGTAAGAGATCCATGAATCTGGCTGGAAGACAGGTACTCTGTAACCGCACCACAAGTGAGTATGATACAGCCCAGAGTGACCTGTCATACTCTCAGCACACATGCTATGTTGAGCTCTTTATCGAGGGCTAGAAGGGAGGGAGATGATGTCACCCTCGAAAACCTGCGTTGCTATGAACAGACCTCTGTATCACATGGACTTAGCACACTGCTGGTGAAGCCTGGAGTGGGAAGGAAGAACACCTGATTAGAAACGAGAGTAAATACTATGAACACAGGGAAGGAAGCGCAGATGAATTAGGCTTGCATTTATGTTGAAAGCAATTCTTAGAAGCTATGAACTTGGATATTCAGATGAAAAGCTTCCAAGCTCAGTATTATGATCTGTTTTTTTTGTTTTGGTTAGCTTAATGGATTGTTTTTTTGCCCCACACTCCTTGATACAGTAAAATGAGAATGCAAAA
Source organism: Zapus hudsonius (assembly GCA_004024765.1). Classification (NCBI taxonomy): domain Eukaryota; kingdom Metazoa; phylum Chordata; class Mammalia; order Rodentia; family Dipodidae; genus Zapus; species Zapus hudsonius. Next base: position 84,673 of record PVHP010000204.1, read on the forward strand.
TATAAGATAATTTAAAAAAACAAAATTGTGTCAGACCATCAAAATTCTATGAGCAAGAAACAGACTGGTAAATCTTCCTTTTTCATTAGGAAGGAAGGATGACCAGAGGCAGTGCCTAGCACCCATAGGTACAGCATCACAGTGGGCTATCCCAGGCCTTGAAACCTAGTGGAGTTTGAAAGTGCCTCAGACTGATCATAACTTTCTTCATTTTCACTTATTCCTTTTGAATGAGAATATCTGTAACTGATACCCAGCATCTGTCTACCATTATATTGTGGTAGCAGATAATTTGGATTTGTGTTCTGCAGGTCCATACATAGAAAGGATTTATCCCAATACTAAAGATACCTAGAGTCTCAAGCCTGCTGGTGCTGTGAAGCACTTAAGGCCTAGGACATGTTGGGTTGAAGACATTTTCTACGTTAAGTGGGCTGGACTTTTTAGGAGCCAGAGGATGGGCAATGGTTTGGAACCAGAGGTTTGGCTGTGATAGGAACAGTGATAGCTCCCAAGCAGATACAGATCCCAATACCTGGATCCTATGACTGCTACCTTATGTGTTAAACATACTTTGTGGATATAATGACCAATCTTGAGATGGAGCTGTTATCCTGGAATTCATGGATAATCCTAATGTAATCACAGGGGAGTAAAACCACAGGAGGAAAACTCCACTGGCCACTAAAGGTGGGGAAAGGCAGCAGGAGCTGATGAAAGCATGCACCTCTGGACTGTAGAGAAGGCCAGGGAGTAGTGGCCCCTAAAGCCTCCAGTGTGGGACCCTGCTAAGAGACATGGAGGATATAGGGTTTTGCTGAGACCAGAAGGCATCCAGGACTGTCTCCTTCTGTTAAAGGAATTTGAGGCGAGCCTTGGATCCCCAATTATCTCAAGCATATCCTGGACCCTCCAGCCTCCAGGCAGGCCACAGCTGAGCCCTGAGATAAGCAGGCAATTCAAGGCCTAAACTCAGTCTAGTTGTAATAATAAACCTAAACAATAAGGTTACATTTCCTCTGGAGCCATCACCATTCTATACATGTCTAGAGTCACGTAGAAAGTCCCGCCATGTTATCTATGCAAATTAGGCATCCACAGGGTACTGGCCCCTGCCAATCCACTCATGAGACATCCACAGACTACCCTGCCCCTACCAATCCCCTTGCTGCCTATGTCCATGCCTCTGCCTTTTCCTCTATATAAACAACTTTTATCTAAACAATAAATGAGAACTGTCCACTGCCGAATTCTCGCGGGTGGCTATGCCTGTCGGCCTACTGCTGTCCTAAGACTGCTGCCCACCCAGCTGCGTGGATGAACCAGAGTGTTAGTGTACAATGACCTCACAAGTAATCCACAGACTACAGCTAAGCACTCCAGAAGAAAAGAAACTAAGCCAACATCTGGATTTTAGCACAGTGGAAACAATCCCATTCACGACTCTGGCCTACAGAAGCAGACAGTAAGTGTCCTGTGTGGTTTGAAGCCACTAACTGTGAAGTAATAAACACTTGCCTTCAAATTCTTTTCCCTTCTTTCTATTAAGGTTTGAAATCATCGTTTAACAAAGTATGGCTAAAAGCAGCCTGGGCAATGCAAGCTTGTGCTAACCCAAGTCCAGAGCTCAAACACCATCTGGGATCTGAACTTCACCAATGTCATACTCTGGGGAGTCACACTGGAGCAAATGCATGCCAGGACATGTGAACAAGAAATATGCGACCTACAAATGTGACCAAAACATTCCAGTCCCCTAGCATAAATGTGCTACATCTTACATTTTCCAAGGCAGTAAGAAATGAATAACAAAATAAAAATGAAATCTGTGGCTGGAGACTCAAGTTGTTGTTCCAAAACTTACAGCAATCTTTAACACATTTAACAACATCTAAGTTCTGAGAGGTAACCACTGTGTTTCCTAAACTCTCATTCATTACATTCTGTAAGGTAGGCATGAGGTTTTCTGTCCTCAATAAATTTCACAAACCTCATGTTGTATATGAAGAGGCCTAAAAGAAGTATTAGAAAAACAAGATTTACCACTACTAAAAAAAAAATTAAGGAATAATATACAACTGAAATATGCAGAGCATAAGCTCCTCAACAAGACCCAGTCACTTCTTAAATTTCATCAAATTGATCAAATAATTCATGATATAAGAGCTTGTAGCAAATGGAAAATAAAATGTTAAGCTAAAATATTTACTTTTAGATATCACATATTTATTTTGGTCACTGCATACTTTTGTTATTTCTTTAAACAAACATTGGTTATTTATTCTCACAGATTCATAAAACTGTGGATTAAGGATAATATAGCCCAGATTTTACATGATTTATTACACGTGTTAACATGACATAGTAAGGGACAGTCAGGAACACAAATTTAAGAAAGTTTTTGCCCCCTAATGTGTTCAAAGGAGAGGGAAACAGACAAGGCAAAACACTGATGTGTAATATGCTAATTGCTCCTGCCAGGGGCAGGAAGAGCTCTGAGGAGGAAGGGAAAGGAGGAGGAAGGCCAGTTCTAAAAGAGGCTCTCATTCTGCAGGCGATGGAGAAGTCCATAAAGACTTTTGGTGGAACAACTAGCATAATACCTATAGCTGGGAGACCAGAAAGGCTAGGGAAAACCTTCAGGAAGGAGGCTGAAGGAAAGGAGAAGAAACAGAAAACAGCACACTCTCAGCCTCAGCCTGTGACTGCTAGTAAAGTGAGTGGGCCAAACCAACTGTCAGGACAAAGAGGAAGCAATGCAGAACTGGTACCCTGTCCAGCAGGCCAGAACGTCTCAACAGCATAAGTCACAGTACAAATCCAAAGAAAACAAGATTAATGGTGCAGCACCCCAAACAGCAGAAAAATGCTCATCTCATATTAACCAACTCTGTCATAGTTCATTATGCTGAAGAAGGAAAGGAGAGCTCGGACTGCTGTTTGCCTGTGATTGTGGAAGTGGGTGGAGGGCAGTGGGGTGGAAAAAAATAAAAAGAAAAACAAAATGAAAAACTTCACAGTGAAAATGCAGTTCAGGTATAAGTAATTCATGAAAATTGCACTTTTTTATAATCTAGCCCTTTATATCTTTGAAAAATCACAATTTTCAATTTAGTCAGCACCAAAAATAAATCAGTCTTACTAAATGTCACCAGGTCTTATGATACTGACCTTAAAATAATGACGTATTAAAATTCTTAAAGATATAACAATAACAGTTACCTTCCATTAAAAAATACCCATTTATAATAGGAAGAATTTTTTGTCTTATTACCTATGTCATTGGGATTATTCAAATACTATAACATATAAACTAAACCTGAACTATTTAAGCAGCCCAAACATTAACCTAATTTCTTTGAGGTAAGTGATAAGACTGGGTTCTCCTCTTTTTTAAGATCTAATTCATTATGACTAATTAGGACAGTGAAATATCTATGGCTTACACTTGATATATGACACACAACACCAAAGTCTTTACTAATCTTGTGCAAATCTCACTCCTGAATCTCTCAGCTAGATGCCTTAAACGGCTGTTTAAATGTATTAAGCCTTTAAAGAATGTTAAAAAAAATCATTTGATGAGAAAAACAAAACCACTAAACAGAAGGACTACCTGGTGAAAATTGAAGTGACCCTGGTTACAGGTTACCTAGAAACCACTTGATGTCTCCAGTTGATGGGTTGCCATGTTTTAGATGAAACACTCCATGGAGTTGCTTACACATGGGTGGACACTTCCAAACATCTCACAATTCACTGGACAGTCAAGTTTATGGGAAAATGTTCTTCAGCATTCCAAGAATTAAGAATGTCAGCATTCTGTTTGTAGGAACTATGGTGTTGGGACTCTGGACAAATGGCTTGAAGGAATGCTGGGCCAACAGGCAGGGATGGGGCTGGGTTTCGGGAGACAGATAAGACATGGGGAAAAGCAGAAACTCCTGAGCCAGAAAAGACAGCCATAAGAATTCGTTCAGCTAAAGAAAAGTCATTTTTGGAATCTTTCTAATGCCACTGGTACATCTATTGCATTAACTAACTCACCTCAGGCAGCTAGAGAGATCAGCTTGGGTTCCCTGTTGTTATGCATTCAACTATACTATTTGCAGTTCTCAACACAGGTTAAAATTTGCCTCCAGGAGGCATTTAGAAACATTTTCGGGTCAGAGACAGGGGTGGGGGACTACTAGAATCTATCACACATGGGGCAGCAGAGACTATCCAGTCTGCATCATGGACAGTACTAGAAGAAACACCGACGCCCTTGGAATACTGTAGCAGCAAAAGCCTACCTTTCAAGCCTTTATTACACTAGTCCATCTCTAAAGTCATGGGATTTAAGAGCAAGTGCCACATCCACACAACTCATTTTTCAACTGCTTTAAATATGGTGGATGGCTGCGAGTCATACTGAAATACTACGCACGTATTCAGAGCAGGTGCGCAGAAACTGTAGGAAAAGAAGTTCAGAATCCTTTTGTTTCATTCTGCCGAAACACACACACGTGTCACAAGGGGAGCTCTACGTGGTTGGGTATCAAGTTTTGCCACTGGCTCTGGCAACCTATGGTACTGTTATCATGAAAACACTCACATTAGGGTAAACTGATTTATGGTGGAGACAAGAGAAGAAAGCCACCCGGGTCTTTAAAATGCAAGTTATTTCACAGTTTGCATGCAAAATGACTCAGATCATTATTACTTTTAGTCACGCCAAGTTTGCTTCTTCTAAGCCTACTAGTAATGGAGAAAAAAAAAAAACCCACCATTTTTCCTGCAGTCATTAAACCAATGAAACAGAAGCTTACTGAAAACAGGTTTGTGCAACAATATTTCTCTCTCGTTACAACTGTTAGAAAGAGAAAAGCAATGCTGGAGGTGCAAACGGAAAGACTAAGAAATCTTTCATGTACTGAGATACCTGGAGTGTAGGAGGAAATCAGCAAACAAAAGGAACCCCTAACTCCCAGATCTGAACACCCTAGAGCCTGGGCATGTTTCTCTGGCCCCTCGACCAAGATTGCGGTTCAATCTTATTTCTTTCCCTTCAAACAACTAGAAAAAGCCCTCCACGTCGCGTTTCAGCAGAACAGGGCTGGGGACACATGAAAGCCTGGCTCCTCCCTGGCACACCTCACGGGTGAGACAGCCTGGCAAGGGAGAGAGCCCTGTGGTCAGGTGAGCCCACCTCGCACCTTTCCTCTCCTACTACGGAGCCAACCTAACCCAACTTGGGTGCCTTCCATCCCCCGCGGGGACCCCAGCAAGCATCCAGCGCAGCCCATTTCCTTCCGCAGGATCCATGCCATCTGCTCTCGGACCCTCGCCGTGGGAAGTTGACGGCAGAGACACGACCACCCCACCGCGGCCCCGCAAAAGGTGCTCTGAGCCCACCCAACGCGGCTCCCCGCGCCACGACCCCCGGCGTGGAGAGGTTGGCTTTCCTCGTCCCCAATGTCCCCACGTCTTCGTGGGGCTGAGCTCAACTTCCCGGGGCGGGGATCCCCACGCGCGCCGCGGCCAGGGCCGCGCGCCGGGCCCGGCTCCCCGCGGGGTCCTCCCGAGCCCAGGGGCCCTCCCCGGTGCGGGCTCGCTCACCGAGCAGCAGCAGCTTGACCTCGCGCGCCGCCTTCTCGCCATCCTCGCGCAGGTTGCGGTCGATCATCTTGCTCCTCTCCACGGCCGCCTTGTCCTCGGCGCTCAGCGTGCAGCCCATGGTGGCCGAGCGTCGCCGCGCCCTGCGCGCTGCGGGCTGCGCTCCGGGGAAGGAACGAGACGGCCGGCCGGCCGGGCGGCGGCTCCCTCCCGACGGCGGCCGCCCCCGCCGCGTCCGACCCGACAGCCGCGCGGGGACCGTCCCCTCCGCCGCGCTCCGCCGCCGCCGCGGACACCGGATCCCTCTCGGCGAGGCGAGGCTCAGGAGCCCGCGTCCGCCCGTGGCCGAGCCGCCGCCGCCGCCGCTGCCGCCGCGCACCGCCCCGGGGAAGCTCGGCGTCCGCGCGCGCCGCCGCCGCCCCGCCCCTGCGCCCCGCCCGCCCCCGCCCCCCGCGACCACTCCCGGGTGCGCGCGCCCGCGCACGTGCCCCGGACGGCGCCCCCTCCCCGGACGGCCGGGCGCGCGCCCGCCTGGCCGCCCACCCCGGCGCCGCGCCCGTCCTCCTAGCGTCCCCAGGGCCCCGCGCTCCGCTCCCGCGCGCGCCTGGCCGGCCCGGGGCTTCCAGGTCCGGCACCTGCCCTGGGGGCGCGGGGTGGGAGACCTGTCAAAGTTGCCACCCGGGAACAAAAGCCAGTCCTGGGCGGCTGAGCCTGCCCGGCCCGGGCAGCCACGCGCGGGTTGGCAGCATGTAAGCCTGTCTTAGCCGGCCTTGGAGGGGCCCTGCGAAACCGCGAGCTGGGGTGGGGACAGTGGACAACCCAGAAGCCAGCCCTGGGGAGGGCTCCTAAGGAGCATCAAGATCAACTTATTTATCCCCATCCCTTTTTGGCTTTCCCTTCGCCTTCCTTTCTTCCCTCCATGCTCACTTTTCATAGGCACACACATTTTGAAGGATTTCTTCAAGCCCTAAGAAAATTCCTGAGATCAAGAATCAAGAGTATATTGGAAAATGGCAACACCGATATGAAAACACGCACACAAGTCTCCTACAGCATGGTCATGCACCTCCTCTGGGTCACATATAAACTCCACGCCTAGACATATACCCATGTTTAAGAACGTACTGTGGCTACAGCCAGTGGGCTTGTCCTTCCTTTCCTAGGCCTTAGCTTCCTTGGCTATAAATGCACTGTGGATGTACACCATTGCACAGACCGGACCAACGTTTCCCTTACAGACACCCCAGAAAGTACTGACGATGAAGTTACTGGCAAAGAACGTATCTTCCTTGATGAATTAAAAATTAAGAAATTTCTCTTTGGTGTTTCCTTCTGAGAATGGCGTCTTCTACAAACCATTTGGCATCACTGGGCTGAAAATTCCAAGATGAGGCAGGCACAAGGGCTCCAGGTTGGATCCCTCAGACCTAGCAGAGCCTGACAGTTCCCTCTTGGTGAAAGAGTCAAGCCTGTATGACACACAGTTTCATGACATGCCGAGACTTTTCCCATGGCCTTCCATAATATAACAACAAAAGAGGGTGATCTTTAATCTGTCATCTTCTGCCCTCTTTCTAATTCCTGGCACTCTAAATGTTCATCAGGAACTCCGGAAATAATGAAATCAACTTTCAACACTGTGTTTATGTATTAGCCATTTGGGATTATCAGTTATTAAGTCTGAAAAGCTTCAGGCCAGATGGAGTGTAGGAACAATGCTTTCAGCAAAAGTGAAATAAATCATGGGTGAGTGTTGCCGGAAACAACTATGGAACTTTTTTTTTTGGAGAAATGAAGTTGTAACAATATTATATGAATTAGCCCTGTCATTTGAAAAGCATTTTGAGTAGGTGAGGAATTAAAATATTACCCATATAAAAATCTGGAAATTAGTTTCCATGTGAAACCAAACTTTTAAGAATGTAAAGTGATGAGTGCAGGGCAGAGAAGAGGATTCCAAAAGAAAATCATTTGGAAAAATACTGAAAGAAGTGGTGGCAGGATATTAGAGGAGTTTCATGGAGTATGTATTAGTCAGAAGGGGCTGCCATGACAAAATACTATAGATCAGAAGATTTAAACAACAGGAATGTATTCCCCACATTGCTCAAAACTTGGAAGTCTAAGGTTATTGTGCCAGCTGGTTGAGTTCTATAGTAAGGGGTACATATGTTCCCATCTTTAGATCTCAGATCTCTTCAAGGTGGAGCAAGAGAAGGAGAAGGAAGACCTTTGTTTCCTCTCTTAAAAGTTTTAGGGACTCTGTATTAGTCAGGGTTCTCTAGAGGAAACAGAGTTGATAGAATGGATTATAATAAAAGGGAATTTATTGGGATAGCTTATGACAGTCCAATAGTAGCAGTTTGTAGGCCCACAGGTAAGGAACTAGTAGCTGTTCAGTCCACGTAGATGGATGTCTCAGCAGTCCCAATCCAGCTCAGAAGGCCTGGCAAATCCCTGGGGAGCAGCTGCTCTTCAGTCCAATATGTGAGGCTGAGGAAACTGGAGTCTGATGTCCAGGAAGGGTAGGAGAGCAGGATGCGAGTGCAAGTCATGAACAAGCACCAGCGGGAGAGGGGGCGGACTGTCATGGTTTGATCCAGGTGTCCCCCACAAACAAACGAATGTGTTCTGATAGATCAATTCTCAGTTTATGGCAATTCAGGAATTAGAACCTCACTAGAGCTATGTTGTTGGGTCTGGTTTATGGGGGTTATAAGCCAGCTTCCCCTTGCCAGTATTTGGCACACCTTCCTGCTGCTATTTCCAGTGCTGTGGCAAAGGTGATGTCCACCCCTCTGCTCATGCCATCATTTTCCCTGCCAGGATGGAGTCTCCCCTCGTAGTCCATAAGCCAAATAAACCCATTCCTCCACAAGCCGCTTTTGTTTGGGTTCTTTCTGCGCAGCAACTAGAAAGCTGACCGCAACAGTTTTGGTACCAGGATGTGAGGTCATCTGTTGCTGCTAGAACCCTGATTCTGTGGCTTTGGCATTTTGGAATTGATATGCAGGAGGAATGTGGACAGGTTTGAAATCTCAGCCTAAGAGACAACTCACAGTGCTGTAAGTACAGCATATTGGATCATTCTGGTCAGAGTTAAAAGACCTGAATGTAATGAGAACTATGGACTGTGAGGTTTGGCTTACAAAGGGGAGAAAGAACTTGGTCAGGACTGTGCCAGAAGCAGTTTGTGTGAGAGGCTCGCTGCGTTCCGCCTACCTGTGTCCTGGGCACCTGTGCAGGGTTGTTTTAAATAAAGATGGACTGGTGTGAGCAGATGGAGATGGCACAGAAAGAAAGATCTTTGGGTCGAAACTGCTGCCCGTTCACCTGCAATTGTTTGAGAGATGACAACCATGGAGATTGGGCCAGCTGGTCTCCATTGGAACAACAGGAAGAATGCGGACTCTTTGAAGTAAAGGGCCTGAATGCTCTGTTCCCCCCCCTGGATTAACAAATTGGTAGCCTACCTGGTTCTGTGGAAAAGAACAAATGCAAAAAGAGAGGGTCATTGGATTTGCAACACAGTTTTGTTTTTGAAAACTGGCCATCGGTGTGTGAAGCAGGTGTGCTAGGTTGCCTGCATGGAGCCTGATGGAGCCATGAGGACGAACTGTGTGTTGCAATGGAGACCCAGTGAATTCCAGGACTATGGATGGGTGCCAAGGCGAACTGCCAGCACCAGATGAAATTTTCCCGGACTGTGAGTAGCCGAGCTGGAGGGGCGGAATCGAATCTCCAAGAGACTTATTGGTTAGAATCATTGAACTTGGAGTTAGAGATTGATGGTGCCCTGCTCCTTTCAAATCTTGTATTGGTTCAGTATGTTTTTGCCATGCCTCATGTTTTGCAGTGTTTATGTTCTATACCATTATGGGTTTATTTTTGGTATTATGGCTCAATTGAAAGCTGTAGGGACTTAAGAGTTGAGCTGAACATATTGTATTTGCATCATGTATGATTATTAGTTTGTGGGGGCCAGGGGCAGACTGTCATGGTATCCCCCACAATCAAATGAATGTGTTCTGATAGATCAATCCTCAGCCGATGGCAATCCAGGAATTAGAACCTCACTAGAGCTGTGTTGTTGGGGCAGGTTTATGGGGGTTATATAAGCCAGCTTCCCCTTGCCAGTATTTGACACACCTTCCTGCTGCTATTTCCAATGCTGTGGCAGAGGTGATGTCCACCCCTCTGATCATACCATCATTTTCCCTGCCAGAATGGAGTCTCCTCTCAAGTCCGTAAGCCAAATAAACTCCACAGGCCGCTTTTGTTTGGGTTCTTTCTGCGCAGCAACTAGAATGCTGACCGCAATAGGCTCCACTTTCACTATCTCATCTAAAACTAACTACTTCCGAAAGGTTCTGCCTCCCAGTACCATCACATTGGGTGTTAATACTTAAACCAATGAGTTTGTGGAAACACAAACCTTCAGTCCAGAAGCTTTGTTTCAATAGAACAACCAGCTAAAATGTTAATATGCAAAGAGCTCCTAGAAGATGCAGTAGTTTTGTGCTTGAGATGAGCTTTGGATTTACGATGAATGAAAGGACATGTGTGACAAAGTTGAAACAGCTCTAAACATTGAGGTGAAGACTTGCACTTGATGCTATGAGTACAAAGTGTCCCTCACATTCTGAGTTGGAAAATATGTTTAAGAGAAAAAGAAAAATCTCTTCCCATCATGTGTAAAGCAAATGAGTTACTAACAAGTAGATGCTATTAGCAATCCAGATATGAGACGGTAAGACTCACTCAGACTAATAACTTACATAATTATGATGTTGCAATATATGACTCAACAACCTTGTCCAGGAGGTGGAGCACACATTAACTTGTCTGTTTTACAGAGTCAAAGAGTGAAATTCAAATTTCAGAGGTTAAGGCATTCTACTTCAGAGTACTGTCTTCCTTCTGAACGTCATATTTGCTTTGAGATCAAGCTTATCAGACTTATTGAGACAATCACATCACATGTATAGAACGTTGCCCAAATGAACACACAATTTGATGGCTTTTAGTATTTTCAGTTTTACAACCATGAACACAGCCATTCTAGAACATTTTTATCACCACCACAAGAAGCCCACTGTCCTCAGCCACATACATGTCCAGTCATCCCATCTCCCAAGGCATAAAGAGATCACTGACGTAGGGCTGGAGAGATGGCTCAGCGGTTTAGGCACTTGCCTCCAGTGCTTAAGGCCCCGGGTTCAATTCCCCAGTGCCCACATAAGCCATATCCACAAGGTGGTGGCCCTGGTGCCCTCTCTCTCTCTCTCTCTCTCTCTCTCTCTCTCTCTCTCTCTCTCTCTCTCTCTCTCCCTCTCTACCTCTCCCTCTATATCTCTCTGCTTGAAAATGAATAAATAAAATATTTTTAAAAAAAGAGCTCACTGACCTAATTTCGCTTTCTCTGACTCTTCTGGACACTTCATACAAAGAGAAAGCACCATATAATATGCAGCCTTTTATAACTTACTTTCACTTACTATTTTCAAGGCTTTCCCATGTTGTAACACATCTCATTACTTCATTTCTTTTTATTATTGAAGAGCACTTATCATATGCTAAGAGATTTAGACACATATGTTGAGACAAATTGGAACACATTTAGCTAAGAGCATCAGGTTTTAAAATAATTTCAAAATGCCTCATAAGGTATCAGATAAAATTATGAAAATTTTAAATCATAAATGAGAAGATGTAAGTGGCCTGATAATCCTTTCCAGATGACTGAGGAAAGGTCAGAAGTCAGAGGAAATAGGCATTTTCTCTCTGCCTTCAAGGTGATAGATGTGGAAGTGTTGAAGTAAACAAAACTTACTTCCTTGATGTGAGGGGAAAATGGTGTACAATTGCCACGAAAGTCAGTCTCTGAAGTGCATTCATTCTTGACTAAGACGTAACCATCTAGACTAGAGGATCTGTATTGAGCACAGTGTAGACTGGGGTGCACATTTAGGCTTATTTCCATCCTGACGAGTGTATTTCCCAGACATCAAATGGTTTGGTGAAGGAAGTGATAATACAAGACTTGCAAACTCCTTTCTGCCTCCATTGCTCTCCTTACACAAACCTCAGAGGAACAACCACACATTATCTGAGATGTGTTGTTTTGAGCTTTGAATGTATTGTGTCAGAATTAGAAGAAACATAGGAGACAATGTTGGGATGAGCTGGCGAGGGTGGAGGAGGAAGAACAGAGTCAGGGAGATAAGAATGCAGTGTGCATCATGGAGTGGCTATGTTTCTAACAGATCTGTCCTTTCCCTTACTTGCACTGAGGTTTTAGCTTGGTGTGATGGTTAGGTTTTGTTGTCAACTTGGATCTTTTTAATTATCTTGAGTGGGTCTCTGAGGATGTTTACAGGAAGGCAGTCTATCAGCAAGGGGCAGGATATAAAAAAGCTCAAATGAGTTGGAAGTAAACTTCCTTTCCTGTGTGGGCCATGCAGGAAGGAAATTCCAGAGATTCAGGAAGCCATTAAGTCTGGGGAAGGGTTGTAAGACCCCACCCTAAGGCTATATAAAGGGGAAGAAATTCTATCCTTGGCCCTCCTGCCTGTTCCCTGTTCTGTGTGTGTGATGTAGGTAATGGGTTTTTCTCTCTGCTTGGACCTATGGAAGAGGGCCAGCCTCTTTGGCTGTTACAGGACTTTGCCTCAAACTGTAGTTTCAAGAAATCCTTTCCTCCCCCAAATTATGCCTGGTTTGAAGATTCATCCAAGTGGCATGTGGCTGACTACAACACTTGGCAAGTCAGAAAGGAAGAGTTTGGTTTGGGGACAAGTTGTGTATTATAAGAGGATAGAGGAGGCTCGCCTTGCATCTTGCCCTCCTATAGTTAGAGATACAGGTCCCAAACCAAAATCATTTTCATTAAAGATTCTAGGCAAATATTAAAAACAAAAGCCCATTGAGTGGTTAGGGTGGGGCTTTACTCAACTTGAAACACTCAGTGTGTATGCAGATCTTTATCTCTGGATGGGGCCTACCACTTCTCAAGAGCCAAAGCATGGTTCACCATGGCCTCTTAATCAGTCATCCTATAAATGTCAATCAGTTATCCATTCCCTTTCCATCTTAGAGAAAATTCCATTTAAACATCTTAAGATATCATCAGGGGTTTGCCCGATTCAACATGTCTGTCTCTTTCATCCATGTGATTTTCTACTGCTCTCTCTTTAGTTCAGTCTCATTGACCTTTAGGCTATTCCGTGAACTTGCCAAATGCATTCCATCATTGGGCCTTTGTACGTAAGTCCTCTTGACTGTAGCATTATTCAGCCAGATAGCTGCTTGACTCACTCTTTTATTTCACTCAAATCTCTGATCAAATGTCACCTTATCAGATGTGTAATAATCTCGATCCACCCACCCATTGCTCCTTTACAGTGTAATTTCTTTATAACTCTTTTCATATGGCATATTTATGTTGTTTTTGCTTTTATCTGTTGTCTCTCACTGTAATAGATATTCAAAACGGCGAAGACTTTATTTCCCATTTTGTGTGTAAAACCTAGGATGGCCATATCCATAGTAAGTGACTAAGGAGTAGGGGCTAAATTTCAATTCTATGTCTAGTCTTCTAAACCCATCCTTTCTTTTATTCATTAATTCCTCAATTCCCTTTCTTTCTTTCTTTTCTTTCTTTCTTTCTTTTCTTTTCTTTCTTTCTTCTTGTTGCTGCTTTTTTGTTTGTTTGTTTTTTTGTCTTTTCAAGTTGGAATCATGCTCCAGCTCTGGAATTCACTATGTAGTCTCAGGGTGGTCTCAAACTCACAGTGATCCTCCTACCTCTGCCGCCAAGCCCAGTTTAATTCCTCAGTTGTAATTGAAGCTCTGTCATGAGCTGAGAACTGGTTCCTAGCCAGGTTCTGGTGGCAGTGATGGAAGGGAGAGACTGTGGTTGTTACCGTCTCATTGTTAGGGCAAAGCACCTGCCCAAGGAAAAGCAGCTGATGGGAGGAATTTTTAAAAATATGTTTGACTTCCAGCCTCAAGGGGAAGCTTCATGATGGCATGAGCAGAGGCTGGACATCACAGTCGCTGGAGAATGAGCCAAACTCTAGCAAGGGAAGTTTGGCTATAACACTCCTAAGCCTGAGTCAATAATGCACCTCCTCTAGCAAGGCTCCACCTCCCAAACTGCCATCAGTTTGGATACGGTCATTCAGAACACTTGAGGATATGGGATATATCTGATTCTGACACCGCAAAGATGTCCACAAGTATATAAGTAGAGCAATTAAATGTAATGGAAATAGCTGTAAATGGGATGAAGATAATGAATGAATGTGTTTTACAAGAGAGTGTTCACTGGTTCAGTTCTTTGGAAAAGCAGATCCCAGGACAGAGCTAGACGTGATTCACATTCATCAGTAGAGACCATGGAATACAAAGGGGGAAGTGAGCAAGAGTAAATGGGGAGAAATTCAAATAGGATGCAACTGGAAGGAGGGAAGAAACAAGGGAATTTTGTGTAGAAAGGATCTAGTGCCCCCATCAAACTCAAGTGTGGGCTGTGGTACCTCCATAGAGTAAGCCCCTGCTAGGCCTAGCTGTGAACACTGGACTGACGGATAAATGTGGCAGTTGGTGCTGTCACATAACTACACTGTAAAATGGTGGCCTGGGGGATGCACTTTGATGTCCATATGAGGAGTTAGCAAGGGGAGAATTGGGTACTTTCTGCTGGGTGCTCAGAGAGATCATTCTAAAGAGATGATACAATTGAGCTGTGAACTGGGTGACAAACAATCACATTTTAGGGGAACGATTGCATTGTCTTGTCATTGGCAAAGTATAAGAACAAAGTCCCCAGGGTATAACTGAGGTTGACCTAATAGAGAAATGTAAGTTAGTTTGACTTAAGCACAACAGTGAAGAAGCGAGAGGTAGAAGGCAAGAAAGCTATGCTGCAGGAAGTGTAGAGGGGAAAATCCTGAGGTGCAGACCATTCCAAGAGGCCAGGCTTCAACTGCAGTTTATCCTCTGTTTAATGTCAATTGATGTTTATGACAATCTCTTCAATAAAACTGGTGACATCAGAAGAATGATGAATATGATATGTAATACTTCCCAGCACATTGTGTGCTCACATTTACAGTACTGTTGCCGAGATCATAGAGCAAGACCAAAATAGGCCAGAGAAAGAGATTAAGGTGGGGGCACCACTGAGGGTTTTGATGGTCAAAATGAGGGGTGTGGATAAGATCCAAAGAGGAGAAATTACTTTATAGTCCAATTCAGAATAAAATATCCACTTGTAGCTTACTAACAATAAACTTTTATTTATGTTTTACGATTCCCATCTGCCTTTTGTTTTGTGTGGTTGTCAAATTTCCTACTTGTTGACAATGAGTTTAAGAATGACGATGTGTCTTTCTTCTCCCAATGTTTGTGTGATTTACTAAAAATTTAAAAATACTGTTCTAATAAAGGATCAAGCAAGTCTTGGACATACATGTAGGAAAGCCCAGCTTCCCAAGGAAAGAGCTACCTCATTTTATGAAAGCCTGTTTATGTACTGCGTTGTGATTTAAAAATAGCTATATTGACACCTCCTCCTCTGTTTATGCTTCCTGCTGGCTCGGCTGTTTTTCTTTCTCTGCAGCTCTTCATGGAAGCTGGAAGGCCGACATGTGTGTCTCTTGTTCATTACAGCAGGAACCTCAACAGGAGTGCTGGTGAAGGGCTGGAAGCCAGAGCCAGGCCAGAGGGATTCAGAGAAACTGCCAGGGCTTTGCTGTCCTAATTATGGTTGATGCCAATATTACCCCAAATACCAGTATTAAAGAGTATAGCAAGCACGTCTTGAATATCAATATCTAATTAGGCTATATATGGAATAGAAGTTGAAGTGGGTAAAGATGTTTAATATTACATTTTTAAAGAAATAAGGTCATTTTAAGAGTTCAAGGTCATTTAATGGAGGGAAAAATGTAATTCCTTTAGTAATGAAATAATTCAGGTTTTCCCTGAAGGGAACTTTGATTAGTAAAATATCCTGTCTCTTTCCTAGTCAGTTTCTTAAGAATTCATAAAATTAGCAAGACGGTTTCAGCTGCCACCAAAAAGTCCAATGAATTATCAAATTTTACTCTAACCTCTAACAGTACTTAATAAACAAAGAGATAGTTGATCAACACTAGGCTGAACCACAAATGACTGATTTTTTCAATAATATAAAGTTTGGGAATAATAGCTTAAAAACACCCTAAGAGAACCAGAATATTGAGAAAAGTCAAGTGTATTGTCCATCTCTCCCAACCCCCCAAATTGCTATGACCAGATACCAGAGAAGAAGCAACTCAAGAAGGGTTTATTTTAGCTCATAGTTGGAGGTTATGGTCTACCCTGGCAGGGAAGTCATGATGGCAGAAGCATGAAGCAGTTGATTACATGGTATTCAGAGTAAGGAAGGAGAGGGTAATGAATGTTTGTGCCCAGGTCCCTTTCTGCTTCTTAGATAGGACAGGACTCCCAGTATATGGGATGGTGCCTGCCACCCACTGTTAATGTGAGTGTTCCCACCTTGGTTAATCTAGTTGAGAAACACTTTACTGGCAAGATTTGTTTCCATTGTGACTCATCTAGTTGACAAGATTAACCATCACATAAAGCAATGCACTGATCTTTCTCAGACACTCAGCTTCCCCAAGACTGTTGAGACATAAGGGGGCTGGCTGAGGACATTGTGGAATACCACAGGAATGCACTCCAAACACTGTGATTTCAGCATTTGGTGTTCATCTTGACACTAATTTCATTGTCCTATTTTGGAACACAAGTTGATATGTGATGTGCTTGGCTTGTTTGTGCATCTGTGTGTACATATGAGTGTGTGTGTGTTCATGGGTGCCAGGACTATCACCTCTGTCTTCAGTTGCATGTGTACTTGTGTAGCATGTGTATGCAAGGACCAGAGAACAGCGTCATGTGTCATCCTCAAGAACACTGGCCTCAGAGACAAGGTCTGTCATTGGCCTGAAGCTTCTTTTGTACTGTTTTCAAGATTCTTCCATGTTGTAGGATGTCTTTCAATCCTCTCTATTGCTGAGTAGCATTATTCTACACATGAAGATACAATTTTTTGTTTAGTGAGTCAACAGTTTGTGGCCTTTGAGTGCTATTCACTTTTGATGATTATGAATACTGTTGATATGACCATGTATGTACAGATATGAACTTATCTATACAGATGTTCATTTGAATATCTGTTTTAGTTTCTCCTGTGTATATACTAGTAATGAGATTACTGGCTCATGTATGGTAAATCTATGTTTAACTTTTTGAGCAGTTCCCAAGCTGGTGTTTAGAGTAACTCCACTAATGAATTCTCATAGTCAGTGTATGAGATTCATGTGACTCGTGAGTTCTTAGACAGCTGTGCTGCCAAAACCCTATCTGTGTCACTGAAATTTTAGAATGCACAGGAAAAATAAAAAGGAACATGGTGAATTACATATCTCTTTAATACTATTTAGTAGTAGACTAAATTCCTTTTGGTGAAATTACTCTTACTCATAAGCAAAGTACTGTCACCTATCCTCATACTGGTTACCTATAACCAGTATGGGATTCAATAGATGTCAAATAAATGGAAGAACGTGTAAAATCAGTGGCTTCATTAAAAGCACTATAAGCGTTTCTTTAAAGGAAAGTCTTACCATTCTGCAATCCGTATCATGGTGTTTGAAGGAAGTAAGTTCAATTTATGAGCCTGGGAGGAAAGAGCTGTGTGGGCTAGAGCTGCTGGATCTGAGATGGATTTACAATAATACCACTTTGGACAAATGATTACCTTCAGCTTCCTGATTTGTCAAATGACAATGATATCTGTTGAAATTACTTGACAAGTTGTTGGGTGGATTGTAGGAAAGAATGTGTTTATAATTCCAAGCCAGATGCTGCCTCCCTGCCCCCAGCATCCTGCCTGGTTCCACATACATTCTCTCTGGTCTCCATGGGTTTGGTCCTCACATGCTGAATTCATCCCCCAACACACACACACACACACACACACACACACACACACACACACACACACACTTTCCTCATTCAGATAATGTCCACAGAGAGAACAAATACCACAAATTATCCAGAAGCAACTGAACATCACATATTGAATACAATTCATCCTAGAAGTGGAGGGGCAGTGTTGAGAGAGACATTTCACCATCCGGAGATGATACAAGTTTTCTCCATGCTGCTTACATGCTGGGAATTTCTCAGTCTCCTTGCCTTTCAATCTGCCTTTTTCCCTATCTTTTTTGCTCCCCAAACCCCTTGAGAAGAAATCCAGTCTTTAATTTTCTGCAGCAGAGCACCCTAAGCACTCTTTCGTTCTTGGAACTCAGCTGGTGCTATGCCCTGAAGATCACACTTCTCCTTCAAATGCTTTGCCCGAGTACATTTTTTCCCTCTCAACAAAAATAGTTCTGTCCCTTGGAGAAAATCTGTTTCTATCTTTTACAATAACACATTTTACCCCTTTTATCCACATGCAAAAGTGCTTTGTAAAGTAAAGCACTGGATACCTAAGAGAGTCTATTTAGCTGTCCCTTTAGAGGGGAAGGAGATCTTTAGAAAAAAAAAAAACAGCAACATTCACCCAACAGCCATTTTATTAATCTTTTCCTTGATCATCACTAATCCAGCAAGGTAAGATTCCCTGTGAATCTGCACTTGGAAATGAGAGACCAGTGTCTAGGTGGCTGGATCTGTAAATTATGTGCTATAGATCTGTGGGCAGCCACATTTTCAACAAGAATACGCAGAAGAAAGCTGTCATTAGTTATTGTCTTTAAAACCACTTCAGAGAACAAATACAAGATAGAAGAGAAGGGAAAGTAATTGGTTCTAGTTCTTTCCTGAGACCTTGAGGTGTCACTCGTTTCAGATACCAGGAAATATTTCTGTCTTCTTACCATACAATCCTCTGTCCACCTTTTGTTCCCTTTAGCTCATCTGAGTTAATTTCTACTGCTTGAAATACTAATATTCCTAATAAAAATAGTTTCAAAATGATGGCTTGTTATAGCTATTATTGTTCAAATTGATATTAGTTTCCAGGAATGGCGCTCTCTCTCTCTCTCTCTCTCTCTCTCTCTCTCTCTCTCTCTCTCTCTCTCTCTCCCTCCCTCCTTTTCCATCTCCATTTGCTCTCCTTCCCTTTTTCTCTTTTCTCTCTCTCTCCCTTCCTTCCCTCCCTTTCTCTCCTCTCCTTCTTTTATCTCTTTCCCCCTCCCAAAATGTATTTATGTCTTCTACCTCATTCGAGTCTCATGACAACCCTATGAATTTATTTATTGTTCCCCATATTCTAGGTGAAGAAATTGAATTTTAGAGCAATTAGTTGGCATGCCCTTGGTTATATAATCAACACTGGCAGAGGCAGAAAAAGAGGACAGAGCTTTTGGTGGCACTCGACACTTTGGTTATATGAAGTGTGTTGCTGTTAAACTTGAATATTGCTAAGATCTCATTATCCATTTGAATTGAATGAAATTAATAAAGTTTCAAAAGAGAACCTATGAGCAAAATAACGTGACTGAACAAAATAATTGCCAAACTGTGCTGCTCTTCACCAAAACAGTCATGCTACTTCTTTTACAAGGTAGTATACTGTATGACTACAGGGAGCCTGGTGGCAGTAACTGTTCTGTGCGCCATAGGACCAAGCGCTTACAGGGAAACAAGTCAGTAATATGTTTATGGTATGCAGACTAGTGAGGCCTGGACTATCTCTTCACTGACTTCACAGAAAGGCCAGGTGCATTATAGTCACCCACCTTTGTCTAGTATGTCTAGAATGTATGTATGCATTTCATACAAACTCCTTCATGTATGTATATATTGGCATACAAACCCCTTCCTCCTGTCGCAGGGTACCAGGATCCTCCAGTCTTGCTACTTCTACCAATATGTCCCCAATAAATTAGAATGTGGGGCTCATGCAAACTTCAATCTTAGGGGTCAGGTTGTTTCCTCTAATGTAGACTATATTATAGCTTTCTGGGCACAATGTTGCATTTCTGGATACCTGGTGCAGGAATAGCAGGTGAAGACCCTCTTGAGCTGGCCTGAGAAGCAATCCATTTCACATCTTCGTGAAGTCCTGACCTGAGCCCAGACGGGTGACATCAGCACAGAGGTGGCACACACTTTCTCAGAAAGGCAGCTGCAGGGTACCTGGCTGTGCCCCCTCTCCATCTTCTTAGTCTGTAGTAAGGCAGCCGTAGACAGACAAACATGACAGAGGTAGGTTAGAGATTTCACTCACTTATAATCATGGACTTGTACTCTTTATTTTAAATGACATTTCATTTATCTAATTTTATTTTCAAATGTGTTCCTAGGGTATATTATTGAATTAGATGTCCCCCACAAATTCACTAGTTTTGAATGCTTGGTGCCCAGCTGGTGGCAGTTTGGGAAGTGGAGTCTTGCTGGAGGAGGTGTGTTGCTGGGGGTGGGCCTTGAGGTTGATTAGCCCTAGCTTGCCAGCGTTAGTTTGGCTAGTTCTCCTGCTGCTATGTTTACCTGATATTGGCAAGGAGGTGATGTCCAACCTCTGCTCTACTATCTTTTCTCTGTCATCATGAAGCTTCTCCTTGAGACTGTAAGCTAAAATACTTTTATCAGCTGCTTTTGGTCAGGTGCTTTGTCCCAGCAACAAGAAGGTAACTACAATAATCATCATAATAGGTGAACGTCATAAGAGATGTTCAGAAAACTAGAGGTGAGTCTTATCATTATAACATGTGTTGATCATAGAAGTATTCATCATATGCTTAATATAATGATTTACATACCTTATGACAGTATAAAGAGTTATATGCTTCATAAAAATGATTTTCTGAATATTTCTTATAGCCTTTACAAATTCTTTGAAAAGTTATCATGTAAGAGACTTGATCCTTATAAGCATCCCTCACGAATACAAGTGTCATTTATACTCTTTCTTTCCAGCTTTGTATAAAAAAGTGAAATACCTGTCTAAATGTTCACTGATAATGAATGTTTAAATAATTTTTTCACACTGTTAGAAACCAAATAAGTACCAAAAGGCTACCTAAATACATAAATCTACTAATATCCAAAGATTTTAAAATATTGCTAAGCCAAAGAAATAGTTTATTAAAAATAAGTTTCATTAAAAACCCATGTAACATAATGTAAACCACATATGCAATTTAAAAATTCTTATAGTAACTTAAAAATGAAAATAAATAAAATTTATATTGGAAGTTCATTTAATCTGCTATATCCAAAATACTACCATTTAAACATGTAAACCATAAACATATTACTAAACAAATCTGATTATCAACAAAATTCTAACATACACTTTGTATTTCTAATGCATGTCTCTTCTAAAATTATATTTTTAATAATTAACGTGACATGCAATCATATAAAGCAGAATGAGAATGTGTAGTAGGAGGGAAAGCCCAAACTGTTAGGTCAGGAAGTCCATGAAGAAAGGTTTGTAAAACACTATTGCCAACAATGCTGTCAAAAGGCCAAGTAGGTCAAACACAAGAAGTTTCTCTTGGAATTGAAAACTTTTACCTTGGTGACCTTAAAAAGAATAGAATCAGTGGAAAGTCAACTGTGTATAAATTGATGAATGAATTGGAGAAATTAAGTTAGAGTAAGTGAGGCAACTGAATAGAGACTTACTTTACTGGGATGAGGAATAAAACATCAGGACAATAGCTGGTGGGAATAGTAGCTAGGAGAACCATGTTTTATGAGAATGTATTTGGTGTCGCACGTGTGGCACGTGTGGGTGGTGTATGCACATAGGTCACGGGAGGATGTGGGGTGCCCTCCTCTATAGCGCCTCTGCATATCACCTTGAGACAGAGTCTCTCCCTGTAGCTGGAGCCACTACTGGTGTTTGGTCAGTGAGCCCAGCAATTCTCTGGTCTCTGTCCCAACCCTCCAGCACTGGAGTCACAGATATGTGTGGCCATCCCCAGCTTTTTACATTGGTCCTGGGGAATCTCTGGTGGTCTGAGGCCCTCTCAGACTCTCGTGCTTACCCACTGAGCTACCTCCAAGCCCTACAGGAGCATTTTCAAACAATAAGAATAGTCGAGAATACTATGCAAGAATAGACTTGGTAAGAGGGCAGTTATTTCCAGTGTTGCTAGTATGCATTAAGGATTGTAGAGAAAATGTGAACAGTGGGGTATGCATCAACTAAGACGTAAAGGCTAGGGGAAGAGAAGGCAATCTTCAGAGGAAGATTAAATAATTGTCACCTCGGAGTCAGCAGGATATCTTTTCACCAGAAGCAAAGTATTCTAATGTCATTATGAATTACTTTTTAAGACAAGAAACATGAGTGCTTCAAGTAGCATGACTCGTATGCTTTCAAAGGTCCAATAAATAAATAAAATAAAGGCCTCCAGGTCATTTTAGAATCATTTCTCTAATAATTGTAAGAATCTAGTTGACTGCTTCTATTTAGCTCATTTATTGCCTGTTCTGTTTTTAGTTATCTGGGAAGCACTTGATTATCTGTACTTAGTGACACCCAACCACTCTAAATATCTAAATATCTTCAAAGCAGGAGGTATTTATAGTCCCACAGATGTAATGAGAATTCCTAGAACTACCAGTTCCTGTTCTATAAATTCAGATATTATATTACTGAAGGATTCTAGATCACATTTTCAAAACAGATTTTTCAAACTATATGAATTTGCACATATGAATGAATGATGATTAAATTCATCTGTGGCAATTATAGACACTGAAAGAGAAAAAACAAGAAACATGGATTTTAATAATTGTGATTATACAACTGAAAAACCTAATTAGTACTAATGCATTAATCCAAAATATCCTACTAAATAAATTGGATTATTAAAAATGTTAACTAGGTTAAAATTTTGAAATATTCCGCTTTTTGAGTCTTTAAAATATCAAATTTGCAATTAATGTGTCACAAGTCTGTACTCACAGACACTTGAAAGGCTAACATAGAAGTCCACAAGTTCTAGACCATTCTGAGCAACATAGTGAGTTTGAGGCCAGCCTGGATAACAGAGACGTCCTGACTCCAATTTTTTTTTTCCAAAAAAGACTAGGATGTAGCTCAGTTGCTTTTGCCTGGCATATGCAAAACGTGAAGATCAGTCCTCATTACCGAAAAAGAAAATAGACAAAAGAAGGAAGAAAAAAGAAAAGAAAGGAAAAAGGCCTCATTTTTGGATATTAATCTATGTTTTCAACAGGGGCACTATGTGGGTTGTGATTTTAGTATGTATAGTATGCATATGCTTGTACACAACAAAACAGTATTTTATATGAGTAACAAAATACAAAATATAAATATATTAACTTTTAATTTCTTCTATGTACTAAATTCTAATTAATTCTAATACTTTAGCAGAATTATATATTATGTTTATGAGGTAAATAGAATTATAAAATTACCTGTCTATATTATCTTAACTCTCTTGATTTGACTACTATAACATAAATTTAATATATAAGACTTTTTATCAGCCTTTATACCAAGGTAAATATGAAAAATATAATTTTTCTAATATCTTTTCAATGTGCCAAAATGATTATGTTCAGAGGATCAAATGAACAAAACTATATATTTGATAAAAGAAATGCTTCAATCCAGTCATCTGAAAAAAACAACTGTTCTTCAATTTATATCCATAGCTTCAGATCTATGTATCAATGTGTCATGACTTGTCAAAATAACTTCTATTTTATTCTCTTGAATATTTCACAAAATTTAAAATTATAAGCCTTTTTATTAAAGTTTTGTAGAAATTATAAATCTATCCATTTACCAAGGCCTCTACCAAAAGATTCATCCCATAAACTTAACTAGAATTCCAAAACTAAATCATGTATATTGTTACTCTTTCTTATTTATTAATACAGAAATTTAGTTTAATGATTTTCTCTTTTAAGCCTTGTTTTTGATTGTTTTATTTTGTAAAAGAGCTTGGAAATCTATAGTATTTTCAGCTATAATTTTGGTTGCTTGTAGAACTTTTTTATTAAATCTTACTGAATAAATTTTGAACAAAGTCAAGACAAGTTAAAGGCTTTTTTGTTTTTATTTTTAATGCAATTTCACTGTAGTCCTCAAGTTATTTTATAAATGAATTCTTCCAAATAAAGCAAGCAAGCATCACTTCCATGCCAAAATGTGTTTCAACTTAGGTAACATCACTGTGACTGACAAAAATGTGTAGTCAGTCTATTCTTTGAACATATGAAATGTGTACAATTGAATGAGTGTCCTCCACTTAGATTGTAGAATATCGTGCTTTGAGGGGTATGATTAACTGAGTGACATCTCAGCCAGGAGCAAGAACAGATCTGTTTCTGATTCCATGGCTGTTGAAATATTAACAAAAATGAATGACAGACCCTAATCATTACTTCTTTCTTTTTGCCGAAAGGCTTATCCTAACACTTCCCTTCCCTGTCTTATTTTGGCTAGTGGCATGTGGATACAACCCCCTAGCGTGCTGGTTCTGAGCCTGGGTTTGAGAGGCCTTCAGCATTCTGTGTGCCTTCCATCACTAAGAGAGGAGAAGGCCGAAGCGCATGGGAAACCCCAGCTGAATGGAGCTGGGATTAGTTGACTCTGAGCTGTGATAGTCGCAAGCCAAGCCAACCCATGGACTTCAATCCAGTCATTTCTCATTTCCTCCCATCATCTCATACTCATTGATTACACTCATTTTCTGGTCTTAGTGCTGACAGCTAACGTTACATCCATCAAAATAAGGTTCTTTCAAAACCCCTGGATTTGGGATTGATTTACCCTGGAATATGCATGTGGTGATGTTTCTCAAATTAGCAATAGCATCATTTTTTATCATAATATCCTATCAAACTTATAATCATAGCATAATTGTAACAATTACTAGATATTAAATATTCACCTCTCGAGCTGCATTGACAACGTTGATATCGTGCTCTAAATGATGTTTTGCCTCCAAGTTTTTCACTTTGATGTCATTTTGAATCTATAAATTAGGTAGAAAATATTTTAAGTGTTATTGGAATCATTCTTTTGTGACTTCTTATTTAAGCATCTAATGGTATTTATATAAAATGACATCAGAGTTATTTCTTTCATTTGTAATATGTGCCTAAAAATCAGAAATGGAAATCAGTTAAAATATTTCAAACATGAACTACTCATGATCTAAATAAAACTCATGCTTCTGAGAATGGCAAGCAGCAGCTGCATGTGTTAAATTGCTGTCATTGGGAAACTCTCTTTAAAATAACTATTAGCTTTGCAGTAGACATTGACGTTTCACTGGAGATGAAGATGTTTAGATCTGGTGACTATTACCTGTTCTGTGGTCTCTGTGGTGAATGGTGAGCATTGGCAAACTTCTTATGGGGACAAGTTCATATTAATTACAAGTTGTTTGAAAATGATATTTGGTATTAATTTTTCATTAAACATGCTCTCATGTTTTGAATTTTTGCTTCCTGAAGAGTCTATTGTAAGTTGTATCATAAAGCAATAAGATGAATATTTGTTGGTCCATTTAATAAATGACAAAACTATTGCAAGTTAAAGTATTTTCTACATCATGGTTGAAAAGCATCATGTGCATCTAACTTTCATTTTCCTATTTCCTAGTGACTTTTCTGACTGTTAACTGGTGGCTTCATGCACCTTCCAATGCATGGTATGTGCCACAAAGAGGTTACTTACCAAGTGTCTGGAAGTAGTTGCTGTGTCAAATTAATCTCCCATGACCAACCCAGGCTGCAGAGTTGACTGCCCGTCGCCACTCACATCCATGTCTGCTTGGTTTTATTGTGAGCCTGTTGTGTACTCATTGAAAGGGCAATGTTAGTGACATTGAACCTGCAGAGGTTTGGGAAAATGTAGATGGTTATTAAAGGTTAAATTTAAAAAGTAATTATGAACCCAACATATAACAGAAGCAGGACATATAAAAACTATACCTGTCAAGCTCTCCATTGATGATTTCAATGAAAATATTCATACTAATATGTTGATATAAATGAAAAATCTTGGACACACTAAATAAATATGGCAAAATATTAACTGTGGTCACCCATGCACGTGCACACACATTCACATTCTGGAACAGCAGTCCCCTATTTCAAATCACCTTGGTTCCATTGCAACTGATCTTTCAACAATAAAAGAAAGGCAGGGAGGAAGAGGAAGAGAGGTAGGAGAAGAAGGAAAAGGAGAGGAAGAAGTAAAAAATATCTCCATATCACCCATCAGAGGATTAAGTGCCCTGAATTCAGAATCAAGTATTTCTCCTGCAAGTGTAGCCCTTGTGTAAAAAGATGTGCATCCATTTTGGGGGTGTGATGTCACTAGCTGTAACTGTCCGTCCGTCTGATGTTTTTGATTCACATTAACTTACTCTTTACAGCCCTGCTTCAAACATATAACTCCTCCAGAAGAGAATGTGCTATGCAGCAAATGTATATCTTTTTTCTTGATCATGTAATTCTTATGTTAAAATAAATCACCTTAGCCAGGCGTGGTGGTACATGCCTTTAATCCCAGCACTCAGGAGGCAGAGGTAGGAGGATCGCCATGAGTTCAAGGCCACCCTGAGATTAACTACATAGTGAATTCCAGGTCAGCCTGGGCTAGAGCGAGATCCTACCTCAAAACAAACAAACAAACAAAAAAAAACGAACAAACAAAAAAGGGAATAAATAAATAAATAAATTGCCTTACTAGCTTTGTAAGAAGATAAAAACATCTTTAGTGTATCTTCCTTCTGGATGCTGCCCTATATCTTTTTCTTAGTTGTTTTAGATGGAACAGTTTTTCTATCTGATTCCATACTCATTTAGATAATAAATGCTTACAGAGGGCCTTTTATATAAAGGCATAATAGTCTCCAGCACACACATGAGTATATATTCTAATTTCTTATAGATTTTGCCAATTTTGGAGATCTTTCCAAGTCAAGCAAAGACAAAAAGTGAACAGGCTGTCCAATCACTTGAAGGTTTTTTGCATTTGACTCAGATATAGTGAATACTATTGAAACATTTAAAATGTTGAAGAAACTAACCAGAGAAACCTATCCTTCATAATAAGTT